>JAQZBX010017930.1:0-35089 GCA_029593785.1 Cabassous unicinctus | reverse complement strand
CTTCACATAACAGGATTTAAATAGGAATTCTTGGCTATCAGTTTTAGCTACTTTTTTGTAGTTAAGTTTCAGGGTTTACAAGAATAGCACATCTTAAATAAAACTTTGTCACATCAGTTTGATTTTTGTTACCGGCTTTTACTTCCAATTTAATTATTTTCTACTTTCATTTCCCTGACATTAAATAACTGATTTTCTGTCACTGCAATATACTGATTTAATCTGTTAACACTGAAAATGTAAGTGTTTTTATCAGAACTTTAATATCAGTATGAGTGATTTTTGAGAGCTCATGTTTTAGAAACTACCTGGGACAGCATAAGCAGTTTTGTGTTTTAGAAAATTTGTCTAAGCCAAGAATTTTTGATGTCCAGTGTTCCTATTGGGTTTCATTTAGTTTACTGTGTGTGAAAACTGTCATTGATTGTATGCCTGGCACACACTTTCCAGGTTAATGTGCAAGGCCATCAGTGTTGAGTGGTCCTTCCTGGTTCTGTGTAGCAACCTATTTTTCCTAAGATTGCATGGCTATGTAACAGTTTCTTGCATTTTTTCCTTTATTGCTTACACAAATAGACATAAGGACATATTTATATTTTATAAACATAAAACATATTAAGATTGCCTTACTTTTTAAAATCAATCAAAATTGCATGAAGCCTATCATATCTGCAAGCCCCGCCCCCCTTTTTAACACTAAATGTTTGAATTCTCTATAAAAACATTTCTCTTTTAAAAAACATGTATACAGAGATTTTCTTTTCTCAATTTGTTTCACTTCACCATAGTTACTATCTGTTTTATTATAATAATTGTGTTTTTGTGCTCAAATTAATCACAGTTTGGATGGCAGAAATGTATATAAGTTACCTCTTTTAAAATAAACTATAAGCCCATAGAATGACTCACAAAAACCAAACCTATGTGGTCTTGACTAATATTTCATTAATGGAATAATATATATAAAAGATAAAGACATTGGTGAGATCATAACTTCTGAACCTATTTTGAAACAAAGGTGATTCCTGGGTGCTGCTGGACCTCTAAGCTAATGCTCTTGGGGGAAAAGTACCTATAAAACTAGTTAAAAATTTTATGAAGGCAATGGAAAATGATGACTGTCATCTAGTTTTCAATTGGATAAATAACAGAAATTAATTCAGCATATTTGTTCATATTTTTAGGAATTTACTATATATATATTTACATGTAAGAGTCTGACAATATTTACTTATATTAAGGAGAGTGGGCAATTCTTTTACCTTTCTTTATGAGTTTTCTTCTGGTTTTTAAATAATTTTTAATTAATAATATAATATTCATTATAAATTGCTATATTTTAATTAGTCTTTTCTCTTTGAAGTTGTCCTAATTTTCATACTGTATTTCTACTGAAATGACTTGTGTTAAGGTGTAAAATTGTGTAATTCTATAAGAGTCCTTGATCATAATGGACAACAATGGCAGCCATGCTTGAGATATAAGTAACCTGATCAAAAATTTTACATGCATCTTCTTAGAGGTAGAGAATCTGAATTTATTTCAAGAGTTTATAGAGAGCCTCTTTCACATCCTTATTCCTCAGACTATAGATCATAGGGTTCAACATGGGGGACACCACAGTGTAAAATGTACAAGTGATTTTGTCTCTGTCCAGAGAATAGCTAGATCGGGGGTGAAGGTATATGTAGAGAATGGAGCCAGAGTATAATGTAACAGAGATCAGGTGGGAAGAGCAGGTGGAGAAGGCTTTGAGGCGGCCCTGGGTCGAGCGGATCCTTGAGATAATTGCAATGATGAAGAGGTAGGAGGCCAGTATGAACAAAGTGGGGATAATGATATTGGAAGCCAGGAAGAAGAACAGCACAGCCTGGTAGCTTTCATTCCTGCCACAAGCGAGCTTTACCAGGTGAGGCAAATCACAGAAGAAATCATCAATGATGTTGTCACCACAGAATTTCAAAGCAAATGTATTTTGGTGATGAAGGAAGAATTAATAAAGCCACCAAGATATGAAACTTCTACCAAAATAGCAATTAGCTTTATGGACATTGCCTGGAAATAAAACAGTGGCTTTGAGATATCCACATAACAGTCATAAGCAGCCAACAGGAAACATTCACTATAGGCCAGCCCAGCAGAGAAGAAGAACTGAACTACACAGCCAGCAAAGGAGATGCTTTTGTCTTCAGAGATGCAAGTCACTAGAATCTTTGGGGTGTACATGGAGGAATACCAGAGATCCAGAAAAGACAGGGTACCAATGAAAAAATACATGGGTGTGTGGAGCCGGCAATCCTTAGAGATCAACACCATGACAATGATATTTCCCACCAGTGTCACAGAGTATATTCCAAGGAACAGCACAAACAGAACAAGCTGCCTGCCTGGATCTGTGGTGAAGCCCACCAGGATGAACAGTGCCACGGTGTGATTGGCCCTCTCCAAGCCTATAAGGAATCTCACTTAAGAGGATAGAAAATGAGTGTTCATCTTGAACAACTGTGGGGAATAAACTGAAAATAGGACAAATGAATAACATCACACCACTGGTAACTCTAGAAGTTTAGAACGAATCTAACTATATATTAGAACACACATATATATACCACACACACACATATTTTATATTTTTTTTAAAATTAGAACAATTAATTACATTTTACAGTTATATATTCAAATTCCAAATTTCTAAGTTGGATACCTATTCTTTTTCTCCTAGGAATGACATAACAAAGAAATTTCATCTTTACTCTGAATAAAGCACTGACTTAGTGTTTCTCATGCATGATTTAATGTATTCCATAAATACTCATCATAAGTAAGTTTACAAATTAAGAGCAATGATTTTACAGATGACTGATTTAAGGTTTAATAAGTAGCTAGTAGTTTCACTGTTAATAAGTAATTAGGAGTTACACTGTTATAAAAGTAGGTGTTTTCTCTAGAGACCAGGTACTAAAACACTTAACTACCTCTTTCTTATGTTATATTAGGTTAGTAGTTGCTAGTGATTTCTGTTGTTTGCTTTCTTTTTGGTTGTAACTCATTAATTCAAAACCAATATGATATTGCAGAGGGATTCAGATGTTGCCCAGAGATGGGCACCTTATACATATGGGTTCAGAAAAAATGTTTCCAAGAAATATCCCGGATCATCTGCTGGAAGATACCTGTGATCTTATATTTGCAGCCAATCCTGAATATGAGCATAAAGACATTCCAATTTATCCCCACCCAGGATCAGGACACATTCCTGCAACTTCCACTGTGACAACCAATGAAGGTGCACACTGAGGATTCACGAAATTAAAACTGCTCCTTCTCCCAGTTGTTCTTGATTCTTTAAGCACCTCAGGGTTTCATAGCATTGAAATACTCTGCAAAGGCAATTAACAATGCATTGGGTCATTTAGGAGAGTTTTTCTCAAATGAAAAGAAGGTAAAAAAAATTTTTTTTAAAGTGATGATAATTACTATATATTGAGAACATACTCTTTAGAACATTGCTTCCTAGAAATATTTTTGTCTTGTAGTTTCCATTATGAACAAGAAAATATATTCAATTGACTTAATTATCTTGCCCAACGTAAACTCAAAATTTAATGGTAGTTAGGACTTGAACTCAATATAATCAATTTATAAAATTCATAGTATTTCCCCTATATGAAAAACATTTTAGAAATGTGTAATCTAGCAATGACTATATTGCCTTACATATGGTTGTCATTTATCCTCAGTATCTGTACAGAGAGTTTTCACAAAAGCATATGCTTCATCAAATCAGTACATAATTTTGAGGTGAAAAGGAAGTATTCATAGTGATAAATGTTCCTCAAAGCTCAACATGTTTCTCCATTATTTATCACAATGACACTTATTGAACACTTTACATGGGCCCAAAACTTTTCTCACAGCTTTACAATTTTCACCTCATTTTATCGTTCACAATAATCTTGTGAAATAAAGGTAATTATCATTCCCATTTACAGATGAGTTACCTGAGACATAGAAATGTTTTTACATACATTATACAGGTTGCAAATGTGAAGTCTTACAAAGCCAATACTCAAAACCAGTTCTCCAAGTGCTCTTCACCTGTCCCCAAAATTATCCAACTTTAACTGTGTCTAGACACTCGGCCAGGCACTAAGAACAAGCAGTAGAACTAAGATCTCGGCCCTGCCCTCAAGAAGTGAGTATTTCATAGAATGTAAATAAATCTTTCTTAACAAGTAAATTTAATAGTTTATTATCAAATTATCATACTTGATCATGGAGGAGAGTCCAGAAAGGAGACTGTACTAAGGGGAAAGAGGAAGACTTTTATGTGCCACGAGAGGTTTGACATGGGAGAAGGAAACATGCATCTGTCCTTAAAGAAGGAGTGGACACTGGCCATCTGGTAGGAAGTCTTTTTCTGAGAAAGTAGACGACAACTATCAAGGCTGAAGCAAGAAATGGAATGGAGGGGGGTGGAACTAGTGGAAGTTTCATAGGTCTGTCTGTACTGCTGAGTGTATTTTTTGGGAACAGTAAAGATGAGGTTAGATGAGATCAAAGAAATTTTTATACCACACTCAGAACATTCCTGGAGATATTGGCTTAATGCAGGTCAATATTTACCCTTTTGAAATTTCAGGTTTTATGACAAAGTTCAGTAGTTTTAGGGGGAAGATTCTGGCACTGCCCAAATCAGTATATGCACAGCCGGCTTCAATAGAGTGCATAAACTGTCTCCTCCACCTTTCTTCCAGGATCAGAAAAGTTCCCTCCTCTGTTCAAAGTTCCACAAAGGATCCAAGGATGGCAGATGCTGGTATGCGAATTTCATCAGTGGGCTCATCCTGTATGTCATATTTCCAAAAGAGTATCATGGCATAGACCATCACTGAGAAAACCAATTAGGACACAAATATATGAATTGGATCAGGTTAAGCTAAGGTGCTAATCATAAAATTAGTAATAATGAAGTGGAGATAGTGAAGAAGGAAGAAGGAGAAAAAAGATGTGTCCTAGCCCAGGAACATGATGCATGTACCTCATATTTTACGTGCATTACTTCCTTTCTTAATAAAAATTATAGGGCAGATTTCATTATCCCCATATTTCATAATTATGGAAATGGATTCTATGGGAAAAACATAATTAAAAACAAAATCTTTTTCCAATCCAGAAAACCTCTCCACAAAGTTAGCAATAGAAAAGTAATCTTGTTGAATAAGTCCTGAACCAGAATGTGATACATTCTAGAAAATATGCAGAGATTAGAAAGACAAAATGGGCTCACCCTTTTATGAGGCCAAGGAATACAACTTATTACATACACACTCTGAAGATAGTGTAGCGATAGGTTTAGACTTTGGAGCCAAGAACACCTTGAAAGTCGTGCTTCTCTCCTCCCAGGAAACTGGGAGATTGGGGGTATATCTACTTTGATTACAGTTCAAAATGACAAAAAGAGAATTTATAATTACAGGGTTTCTAAAGTAAATACTAAGAAATGGGAGGGAGGAGGAAGTCTCTTCCATTATATTCAAGAGGGAGAATGAAGCACTTTATTGTTTTAAATTTGCACTTGTCCTTGTTGCACTCAAAAAGATCAGTTAGTTGGATAGTAAGGAGCAGAGAGAGGATTTGCACTTAGGTTGGCTTGAAGCTTGGGCTAATCCAAATATTAGGTCTTAAAGTTTTTTGGGTTCATTCAGATTACCTCTCTTCTTTTATAGAATTTAACATGCAGACTATTTTTTTTTAAAGATCTATTTTATTTATTTACCCTCCACTCCCCCTCCCACCACCCAGTGTTGCTGTCTGCTCTTGGTGTCCATTTACCATGTGCTTTTTGTGTCTGCTCGTCATCTCTTTAGGAGGCACCAGGAACTGAACTTGGGTCCTCTCATGTGGAAGAGAGGCACTCAATCACCTGAGCCACCTCAGCTCCCTGGTTTGTTGTGTCTTTTATTGTCTTTCCTCTGTGTCTCTTTTGTTGCATCATCTTGTGTCAGCTCGCCGCACCTGCCGTCCATGCCAGCTCACCTTCTCCAGGAGGCACTGGGTACAGAACCAATCCCTCCCAATCACTTGAACCCAATAACTTGAGTCACATCCACTTCCTGACATGTAGACAATTTAGATAACTCTCCACCTCAAGTAATAAAAACAAAGCAACCCCCCACATGGATCAAGGCCAGCTATTAGACCCTGTCTCCACTTATCAGTCCTTCCCAATTTACAACAATGGGATCATGTCAGCTAACTTCCTGGAAATAATTTTCAAGTTTCTCAATTATTTCTATCAGTAAGCATATTTGAGCTTCTACTGTGTGCCAGGTCCTGCCTCTAGTGCTTGATGGAAGTTAGGTTTTACAGTTCTTTGAAATATGCACTGCCATTGCAAAGGCTTTTTGTTAAAGTTAAAATAGAATAAAAGTGTACAGCTGTATTTAATGTTATTATGAATAAAATAAAATGCTCATATAGTACAAATATTGGGAAAATAATTTTACTGTATGGCCATTTAAACCAGTGTTTAGAAAAAATATTAAAAAATAAGAACTAAATGAGTTGTCCTTATTTCATTTCTCATCAATATCCTAAGAGGTAATTCTGTTTCATAAATTAAAATAGATAGGCTCTTCTGGAGAAACAACATGACCGCCGGGGACCAAAAGCAAATCAGAGGGCAAAGGCACCCTGTGCCCCTGACCCTGTTCTGTGCGGTTCCTACTACAGGATAATTCTCCTAAGACTCCTCATGCTGTGACATAAATCCTCCCTTTAAGGTTTTACTGATAGTTATATCTTAAAGAGAAGGGCAAACGACCTCTGACCTCCTGACCTTCAAACATAAACTTCCAGAAAAATATTTGATAATCTTCTAAGAGGGGGGCACAAGCAGAAGTGAGACTGCTTTGCAGCAAAGTGAATATTTATATCTCAGGGAACCTCTTGCTGGAAATGTCTGATTTCTTCACATGAACTCCACACACACATATGCGCCTGCATACTTGAAGTGGAAACAGCCCACCATACTGATTTCTTCCATCGTCATCATTTGTAGTCCAAAGGACCTTCACATTCAAGAATTTTGTGCTTGCTATTCATTCTGTCCTCATTGTACATACTTTCCTCCATTCAACTTTTTGAGAAATGTGTCCCCTTCTCAGCTTGGTCTTCTCTAATCACACTCTTCAATAATTGCCCCTCTCTCTCCCCACCAGCATTCCCTATCCTCCTTCCTTGCTTTCCTCTTCTAGAACATTTACCATATGTGTTTCCACCTGCTAGGAGAAGAGCTCAAAAGGCCAAGTTTTTTTGTTGTTGTTGCTTTGCTCACTGATGGTTGCCAACAGTTAAAACAGCATCTGGCTCATAGTAAGAGGAAGCATAGGTGATATTTGCTGAATGGGTGAATGGGCTACCCTGATTATAGAGAAGCATCTCAGCAAAATCCACATTCAGATATGCTCTAAGGATTGCATTTAACTTATAAAGGACCTGTTTATCACCCCACCTGGCTTGTTAGAACTAGAAATATCTAATCAGTTTGTGCTCTTCACAAACAAGTTCAAGAAAAAAGCAAGGACAACTAGTCACATAATCTAGTCTGACTACTGACATATTCAGGCAACTTATATTTCATAATAGAATGTGCTTAAGGGAAGTAATTTTCCATTTGAGCATCAAATTGTCTTTCATGTTGAAGAGCAATAGAAAACCATGTTTTGGAAATCTGAGGTGTGTATGACTTGAGGTATCAAACCAGAGATAGCTGTGTTGTAGTGGAGACAACATATATCAAGCAGAAAAAATTGATTCAAGTTCTGTCTCACCATCTGTGTGAACTTTCAGAAGTGATTTAATCTCATTTAGCCTCAGTTACCTCTGTGTAAAAAAAGGAATTAAAATAAAAAGTAAAAAAATAAACTGAAAGAATCTAAAACTTTTTCAGGATTTATTTTGAGCATGATTATAAACATTTCTCTCTCTATAGTCTGCCATTCTCTTGGGTACTTGAGATATCCACATAAACTTATTCCTTTGGTAAATATTTCTCAATGACTAATTTTAAATTTCTGGGTCAATTACACAGTTTTTCAGTTCTTTCTCATCACTAAAAGTAGAGAATCTGACTCTCTTTACAGTCTCAGTAGTTTCAGAAACTGTCATAGATTGAAGGTAAAATATGAAAATGAAGTTTTGTACCTTCTCTCATATAAATACATGTAAATGGTTGTAGAATTACCATGGAAAAAGAAACAAAAAAATTATGCCACTATTAACACCTGAATCACACAACTTACCTAGAATTTGAAGCAAAAGCATCATTATAGCATGTCTACTTTCAAATAAGCTAGTTTTAGAAATTTTATACCAGGTATTGAATCCCAAGTGTATTGGTTTTATGGAATTCCTCATGGTTTTATAATTTCAGGGAACAGCTAACAAGGCAATTAAAAAAAAAACACTATTCATTGAGAAAGTCAGGTCATTCTTATTTAATAAGTTTCAAAAGATTTTGTTTTTACAGACTATGAATCCTCATTGATAAATGCATTCAGTCATAATTGTTCTTCACATTATATATTGAGTTTTGATATATCCAAATGAAAATATAAAATATACACATGTGTACTGCACATGTGTAAACATATATTCTTTTGAATAATAATAAATGTATAGATATTGACATTTCTTTAATGTGCTGATATTTTCCATTTTCCACTATAGATCTATGCCTAATCCTTTTCCATCTTGCTTTCTGATCCAAGAGACCCACTTGTATGGACTATTATCAATTACTTTTGAACAATGTATGGAGGAATTGAGAGGAAAGAAAAGCCTGAGGTCAGACCACTTAATCCAAGGTTCTTTCCCTGCAAGGCCAGTAAGAGCCACATTCACCACTTGACCAAAGCCACAGTATTGGTCCTGTTGCCCTCAGCACAAAATCACATTTTTCCCTGGATTCTGGTAACTGGTCATTCCGCTTGCCCCTTCTGGTGCAGATGTTGTAACCCTGTGTAGCAAAGGAGTATTTTATCTTTGTAATTTTCCCATACTCTCTTCACATCTTTGTAAATGGTCCCTTTATTAATTCTCCTTATATTACTCAATTACTTCACAGGCAAGTACCAGAAAAACATGGACAAATAGTCACATAATACACAGACAATTGAACTATACAGACAATTTCTATTTCATAATTGGATGGGCTTGTGAAGAAGCCAGTTTCCAATTGAGCAGCAGATAATATTTTGTCTAAAAAAACTATTAGGAAACATTTGTTAGAAATCAGAGGCATGTATGATTTCTGAGGATTCAAACCAGAGATAGCAGTGCTGTAGTGGAGACAGCACATGTCAGGCAGATAATGTGGATTCAAGATTTTCACCAGTTGTGAGACCTCATAGAATTAATTTAATCTTTTTAAGTCTCAGTTGCCTCCATGTAAAAGAAATATAATTGTAATTAGTAGATTGGGCTGTAGTATGTGTTAAAGGTGATGATATTTGAAGAAGGGTCAAAACTGTGGTGGGGTGATCATCGGACCAGGGTGTCACTGGTGGGGGTATGTATGGGGAGATGTGTACCCGGAGCATGCATATAAGGCATATGAATATGTTCAAGTGTTCATGGAACATTGTCTCAGTGGGAAACACACACAATAACTGAAAAAATATTGAATTGCCATGCAGGGGCTCCTGCTACGGTCTCTAATAGAACAGCATGAATCCCCCAAGTAAATGGGTGGTGCCTAGCAAAGAAGGACACACAATATGCCAGGCCCTTGATATTGATGATTGTACTTATGAACTTTTCTTTGTGCTATTGAAATTTAGCCTAGTGTTATATATTGTCTAAGAATTACCTCCTGAAAGCTTCCTTGTTGCTCAAGTGTGGCCTCTCTCTAAGTCAAACTCAGCATGTAGATTCCCAGGAATGAACATCCCTGACATCCAGGGATTATTACCAAGCACTGACTAGTGATGCATTTGGGAAAAAAGACCTTGACCAATAGGGAGAAATATTAAATACAAAAGAGTTTTTATGGCTAAGAGATTTCAAAGAGAATCAGAAGGTCATTCCAGATGTTACACTTATTCAAGTCTCAGCAGGATCTCACTGACTGCCACAATAAACAGTACCTCAAACAAGGGGTTTCTGAGGGCTCTAGAGACATCTAGACACTATAAGTAGGGCAGACAATCTGAGGAATGTGGCACACTATCAATGGGCCTTATTTTGGAATTTATGCTCCCCAGTGTAACAGAGTTAGACTCATTTATAATTTCCCTACACCTGGCTCTTCTACCCATTGTATTGGAACCTATAATTAACACTATGCTTGTTAATTATATGCCCTACAGACTTAAATCTTTCGTTTGTTCAATGCTGGTTGAGCCCTGAATCTCAGCAGAGTTGCAACACATACTTTCCTGTTCATTGGTCTCACCTAAGACAACCAAAAAAAGGGTGATGATGGATAACACCCATCCCAAAAAACAGAGTGTATCTACAACTGCAAGCAAGACAGTTTTGTCCTTTTGCCCCATGGGATCTAAGCCCCTTCTCAATCAGAAACAGAGTAGGCATCACCATCCCCAAATCCTGAAGTCTCAGGAATGAAAAATAGTCTAAAGCAGACTTGTAATTATTCTGTTATTACTCTATTATAGATGTTATTATTCTAGCAATGGAAGAACTTGTATCATTGATATAAAGGCAGTGGACACCAGAGAAACTGAGGGTAGGGAGAGGGAAGAGTAGGTGTAACATGGAGACATTTTATGGGACATTGGAATTGCCCTGCATGACACTGCAATGACAGATACAGGCCATTGTACATTTTTCAAAACCTATAAAATTTTGTGGGGCAAAGTGAAAACTATAACATAAAGTAGATTTCATGATTACTATCAATGCTTCAATTTGTGTTCATCAATTGTAAAAAATGCACCACACTAATTGACGATGTTAATGTGAAAAAGTGTGCATGGGGTAGGGGTGGGGTATATGGGAATCCACTATTTTTGACATAACATTTATCTATTCTTCTTTAAAATTAAAATATATATTTATATATATTTAAAATACTGCAGGGATTGAAGCATGGAAGACAAAAATTCAGTAGCAAATTAGATTTAAAAGATATAGTTTATTTAGAGACTTTAGCAGATTGTCTTGAATACATTTACAGATATTATGCATTGAGCATTTTGATTTAACTTGGGAATTAATGCTATATAATTTCAACATAGTATAATTGTTATTATTATGCAAAAGAGTGAAGATGGTAAATTTGATGGCAAATATTGCCCTTTTTCCCCTTTGGTATTCTCCAAAATATTCTAATGCCTTTTGGTGCAGAGGTCCCTTGATAACCCCAAATTTTCCATGGTCATGCCCGCTCCTTTTTCTCTTGACTTCTTTATTTCTCTGGCCAATTACCCACTCGAACAAATATATTTTTGAATTTCATCAGGTCATGTAAACTTTGGGAAACTTAAATATAGAATTCTTCTCACTGGAAAATAATCAAGTAGACAATACGGAACAAAATTTTGCACCTATTTTCAGTATTCCCCCTGAGGATGAAATAGAAGCACCAAATAACAAGTTAAAATTTTGCTCTCAGTGTGGTGTTCTCTACTGGCCAGTCTGACCCAGAGCTTTTGCAAACTTTTGCCTGTCTTTCTCTCTAAATGTATTATATACTTGTCACCTGAAAAACTAAACAAATTGAAAGAAATTTAAAGTTTTTCATGTTTTATTTTGGGCATGAGTATAAAATGTTCTTCTATAGTCCTCTATTCTCTGTGCCTCTTGAGATATTCACAAGGGTTATTCCTTTAATAAATGCCCTTCAATGGCTAATCCTTTAGTTTCTATGTCAGTTACATAGATTTTTCATCCTTATTTAATGCAAGTTGCATTTTCTCACCACTAAAAATGGAAATCCTGATTTTCTTTTTACTCTCAGTAGGTTCAGAAACTGTTATAGAATGTTGGTGGGATATACTAATGAGGCTGTATATCTCATTTCATAGAACCATATATAAATAACTGTAGAATAATAAAGAGAATAAAACAAAATTTTTATGCTGCCAGTAAAAACTGAGACACAGAATTTATCAAAATTTTTGCAGGACATCCATCATCCTAACATCCCTATATTCAAATCAGTTAGTTCCAGAGTCTTATATAACATTTATTGTATTCCAAGTATGTGGCGGTCATCAATGGAGGTGCTTAGTCCTCGTCAAGACCAACTACGAGACAAGGTCCGTGGCTGGTCAAGGAGGGATCAAGGATACCCGACTTATGGAGGAGGACTAGGCACTTCAGGACTTGGAGCCTCTTTCACCCTGTTTACACTCTTAATCATAATAGTGATGTTTTTTTTGATTGGTTAAAAGGCCTTGAGAAATATGCCTCATCGGGTGCTGGACTGGTTAGTCAATAACGGGCAACTGGACATTCCTTCTTTTTCCTTTCTGCGGCACAGCCGCTGGATCAACCTAAGACAGGGGCCTGGCCAATTGCTGCCATGGTTCCCAATGACGGGTAAGATCCAGCAGCCGTTCAGCACGGTCCTGACCTAAGACAGACACAGTCCCCCCTGTTACCTACTGAGGCCTGTATTTCCCCAGCAGGCTATGCCAAAAGAATAAAAACAATGCTCTAGTTTACTGCAAATCATGATTCAACTGCTAACGCAAATAGTTTAGGAATATTGAAAACATAGACAACAACTATTAACTCCAGAAAACTGCAGTCTGGTAAATTTTAAACTACAGTATAGATTTTAAACTGCAGAGCTGATGACTCTGGTATGGTGCCATACCTAGCAAATAACCCTGGTTAAAGTTTAGCCCATTAGAGTGAAGTAAATTTTCTTTAGATCTTTGAAAGAAGTCAAACATGAAGTAAAAGCAGAAACTACTGCTTTGAAGATAATTTAGGATCCTGATGACCTTTCTGTTTAAGACATCAAAGTTTAACCACAAGTCTAACATAAAGTTTAACCACAAGTCTAGTATATCTAATCTTAAACATCAGAACAGGAATTACTAAGCCACAAATTACTGTTCCGTAAAAAGTTAACATCCTGTCGCAATAGAATTGAAAGCGCTTATCTCAAGTCTATATTGCGTCTATAACCTTGTATAACTTCAAAAGAAATGCTTACGCTTGCCAAAATTTAATGTATAAAAACTATACCTATCTTGCAATAAAGCAGATCAGCAGCAGTCGATTCTCACTCAACTTGGTGTGCGACTCATCTTTTTCGCCGACTCCCTTAACCACCTTCAGCCTGCTCCCTCGTGACTCGGCTGGACCGCGGAACAAGTATATTAGATTCATGGATTTCTTCATGGATTTATAACTTGGAGGAATGACTAATAAGGCAATTAAACAAAAATATTCATTGGGAAAGTCAGGTCAATCTTATTTAATAACTTTCAAAAGGTTTTGGTTAGAGACTGTGCTCTTCATTGATAGATGCATTCAGTCATAATTGTCCTTCACATTACATACTGAATTTTGAGGAAGCCAAATGAAAAAATATATATACACATGTATATTGCACATATGTATCCATAAATGTACATTTGAGTATTCATAAATATATAACTACCAATATTTCTTTAATGTGCTGTCTTCCAGTTTCCACGATAGATATATTCCTATAATTTTCCATTATGCTTTCTGATCCAGAAGACCACTTGTATGTACTGTTATCGATTACTTTTGGCCAATGTAAGGAGGAATTGAAAGGAAGGAGAAGCTTGAAGTCAAAGTACTTAATCAACTCGGGCTTTTTTGGGACTTTGGGGGTTGTCCTGAGTGGCGAAGCAGCAATGAATGTAGGCCATTTTCCATAAGAATATACCATGCAGAACTGGGTGGGAAAGAGTGTGGTCTGTGATGTGAACTGTAG
Organism: Cabassous unicinctus; assembly: GCA_029593785.1. Taxonomy (NCBI): domain Eukaryota; kingdom Metazoa; phylum Chordata; class Mammalia; order Cingulata; family Chlamyphoridae; genus Cabassous; species Cabassous unicinctus. The sequence goes on along the minus strand of JAQZBX010017930.1, from coordinate 21,141 downwards.
TCTGTGCTCAGTGGCAAGGCCCCAGGATGTGTATATCCATTGCAGGTGTAGTACCACACGGATGGGGAATGGTTGTGTGGGGTGTTTTTGGGGTTGTGGTCGGTGGGGAGCATGTGAATCCCTGTAGTTTCTGAGTAATATTTGGGTAATCTAGGCACCTTTATAAAATGTATATATATATATAACAAATAACATTTATGTAAACAAATGCACATATATGCATATGTATTTATATATCATTTTACAAATTTAAAAAAATTAAAAAAAACAAAAACAAAACACAAAGTACTTAATCGAAGGCTCTTTCCCTGCAAGGTCAGTGAGAGACACATTCACCCCTTGACCTAAGCCACAGTATTGGTCCTGCTGCTCTCAGCATAAAATCTCTCTTTTTCTCTGGATTTGGTAACTGCTCTTTCCCCTTGCCCCTTCAAGTCTAGATGTGATAAATCTCTGTAGCAAAGGACTATTGTCTCTTTATTTGTTTCTCATACTCTGTTTACATCTTGTAAATTGTCCCTTTAATGAGTTTCCTTAAATCACCTAATATGTGTGGTGTGTGTTTACTGTCATACCCTACTCTTATGAAACAGTAAATGGTATAAGGAATAACCCTAGAATCAATCCCTCAAAAACGTTTTCTAGGATTAATTTTCTCACATATTTAAGAAGTATTCAGATAAGTCTCCAGGTGTGGAAATAGGACACTGATAATCCATGGCATTGTAGTGTTATCAGGATTTAATTTATTATCAGTGACTCATTTCATGAAGTGTAGGCAGAGATTAGGGCAATGAAACATCTATTGATCCTGGTACAGAATTATTACTATGATAATGTTGATTATGAAAATGAGAGGTCTTCTTTTGAATTGAAAACCATTAATACACTACTGTAAATTGGAAAGGGCAATTGGAAGACATTACTTGCAACTTTGAAGGAGTTTCTGATTGCTAGTAATCCATTAGGAAAGATTTGTTTCGGGTCCAAGCCAGGATCTGATTGTAAGAACAGCAAAGTTGCAATAAACATTAAATTCTAAACATTACCAGAGTTTCTGTGGCAGACTTACAGATTTGGTGGGAGGAAAAGGTGGGACCACAAAACATGCCATAGGGAAACTGGACAGTTATGGGCAAGACTAATAACAAAAATCCCTTCTGAAGAGGAAGTCCCTAACTTCCCCTTAGATGAGGGAGCCAGCTGTACTCTAGATAAAAGTTCCTGATTTTTTCCCCTTAGGCATTGATTAAAATATATACATATATATATATAGAAAAGTTACCTATGTTACATCAACTGTAGTTTGCCTCCAAGATACCAGTATCTCACTTTAATCTTCTCTTTTGAATACATTCATGCTACCTAAATTCTTCTTTGTTCTTTTTTGTAAGTTAATACAACTTTTAAGTATTCTGTTTTTAATAAATACTGCCAGGATGTGTTGTTGTCAGGGTGCGGTGCAAAGGAAGAGTCAGACAAGTTGATGAATATGAAGCAGAGGGCTGCAGCTCACTCAGGCAAAACAGCCCTAAGATCACGGTGACCCTCACTTTTATTTAGCTTACAACAGTGCATAAATTCTTCCCCCCCAACCTTGCTCTCCCACTATGTTTCCCTTACTACAGCTAGAACACTGCCTTCTCTGGCAGTCTACCAAGGGGTATAAGTATAATCATTGTCTCTAGCTCTACATGCCTTAGTCTATCTAATATCTCAGCTTGGTGTGTGAGAACGCTACCTGTTAGGGAGTTCCCAGACAATCTTTCTTGGGAATTCAGAGGGATTTTAGAAAATAACATGTGTGTGGTGAGTTCATTTTGCTCTGCCTCCTCCCACTGATGTCTGCAGTAAGCAGTGTCTTTGGAGACATTTACTAATGTGTCTCTGCCAGCAATCATGCTTGTTGAATGTTTAACCCTTTATGCTCTCACTCTCAGCATCTTCTCCAATATCTCCCCATTTTTTGTTTTTTGTCCAGGGTGACTGTGCCTGTCTTAGGTTGTGCTCATCTGAAGGTCTTATCCATCATTTGCCACAAGCCAAGCTGCCATGGACAGGGTTTTGAGAGTCAAGGGTTTTAAGAAGGATCCAGTTGTTGGCATGGCTGGTCTTATGAGCCTGTTAATGCAGAACAGCAGCACTATGTGAATGCCTCCTTTTACTTTTAAGAGTAACAAAGCACCAATGATCACCACACTGAAGTTATTAGAGGAGAAATGATTTAAAATGTACATAGATTTGGTTCAAATATAAATGTTTGGGTTAAGAAATTGATTAAATTGGTCAGCTAAACCTGAAGAGTTTTCTAATAGATTCTTTATTTACTTTTAAAACGTATTTTAGCACTACTTAAGGGAGCAATTATAAACCCAATTTCCTGGAGATATCTAAGGCATTGCTAGGCTCTAGTCCTTATTTTAGGCCCTGTCTCTTGTCCGAGACTTTTTTTGTGCAATTACTCAATCTCGCTGACTCAACGTATTTTGCTTGCACTGGCTCAATGTCTCTTCTCTAAGATGCCTTATACTAATTTAGTCTCGAAGACTCATCTCATAGGCTCAACAGGGTTTTGTGCGATACTCAATCTCGCAGTCTCAATGTATTTTGCTTGCACTAGCACAACGTCTCTTGTCTGAGATGCCTCATACTATACTGAGTCTCTGCTTCCTTCAGGTCTGGTAATGGGGAGAGTCCCAACTTTTCCCGCCCCAAAAGGCCACCATAAAACTTTGGTGGGACGTCCTGCCAGTCAGAGAAGGGGTTCGAGGTTCTCTCCCCATTCTCAAGATCCCGAATGGACCAACAATTGAGTGGGACCACTTATGAAAATCAAAATTTGAAGACAGAGAGTTGGACTAGAGGTAACAGTAATAATCTACATATGCTCGATTATGTTTAGCTCCAAGAAAATGCTCCCATTTTTAGGTTCAATCTAAGTTTATCTTCATCCTTATTTCTTCCTTCATTTCCCCCTTATTTTTTAATTGTAATAACATAATGTGCATAGTAGCAGATTTTTGGTGCATTAATTGGTTAAGTTGTCATGATCTTCTGCAGATAAAACAATACAGAAAACACAATATTAAGACAATTATACATAAGAACATAACAGATCCTGAGAGACTATGTAACCATTGTGTAGGATGCAACTGTTCTAACCCATTCATGAGCGCTTTCAAAACATTTTCCCCAGTTATAGCTTGTAATTGTTTTCCAATGTTTGATGTATCTTTTCTTGCAAGTATAGAATTTCCTTAGTTAAATTATCATGATTTAAAAGATGTTTTTTCACAGAGTCCCAAGGAAATTCAGTTGCATTGTAAAGCACAGGAGTAATACAATAAGTTGTTTGATTCCAATCACATTTTATTTTCATTTGTAATTTCATAGCTTGAATCTGATCTCCTAACAAAATAACAGTTCATCTTAAATCCGCTAATTCCTCATGTATTTCAGAATCTATTTGTTTTTGAATTCCCCATAATTCTTCTGAATTTTGTTGCCATGTTCACACAAAGTCAGCAGTTTGACCTCCTTGTTGAAGGGCTATACCTGCAGTAGCCACTGTTGCTGTTATGGCTATAATACCCATAATTACAGCCATTAGTATTCCAACAAATCTTCTTGCCCTTTTCAGCAATCTTTTGGAGATAGAAGTTAATATCCCCATAACTGGGGTCTCCTGCCATTCTCGGTTCATCTGTACTGGCAACCACACTCCAATTCTTGCTCTTAAGATGTAAAGACTAGAGGTATTTAGGAAAATAATAGAATTATTAAAACAAGTATATAAAGAGCATTTGTTTAAACATTCTATTGCCCCATTACTATTGTTCCAAACAATATTACCTAATAACAGAACATAAGGCAGACGTACACAAGCCCTAACCCATTTAGTATTATTACGAGTAAGGGTAAAAGTATAATTACTACTTATTTTAGAAATGCGGCCCCACCAGGAACTAACAGTGTGGAAGGCTGAAGCTAATTTCCACGGATGTGGCTGAGGGGGATGGCCCACCCTGAAAGGGTTATGTGGTGTAAAGCCTCCCCCATGCCAGATAATGGAATTATTTTCATGTGTAATTATGCTTTGGTTCTCCTTACGCCATTTCAAATCAAATGGCTGGCCCATTTCACGAGCCGAGCCCACAGGACTCCAATCATAGACAATTCCATAAGAATTATTAACTACCATTCGTGGTTCTGAACCATAACACATTGCCCATGGAAATACAGGACTGTTAGCATACACATAAGGAATCTGGCACATGGGAATTCCCACAGGAATTGGAATTTTTTTCTGAGAAATATAGCCTCTAAATCCTTGTGCTGCAAGTGCAGAAATGGAGTGGTGATTATGAGTACCATTTTTTCCAATACTTAACCATAATTGATAATGGATTTTCAAACAATGATCTCCCTCTCAAAAACATATGGGCATGCCTTCCACTCCTGTAGAGTAATTGTCAATCAATTGCCCTTCCTCCTCAGGCTTCAATGGTCCACGTGTGTCAAATGGCTGAGAAAATTGGACAGTTAGATTATTATAAATCATAATTGGAGGATCTGTCCAGGAAACCCCTCTTAATAGGGTTGGATTAGGTATATAGGCCCAGTATGTGTAATTATCATCGTTATGACTCCAACTTACCTGTATAGTAGTAATAATCAGCATAACCAAAAACAAAGCTGCAGGATTGAGATGTGTTCTTGATTTTAGTAGCCTCCACATCGGTAACATGATCTTTTTAGTTTTTTTTTTTTTTTTTTTTAACAGGGAACCTAATGGTACTTTGCGTTTTATTTCTTTCCAAACTGTATCTCACCTCCTTTATTACTTCATCCATGGACTGGTGAGGATTCATGACTTAATTTTATTCTTTTGTCTGGAACCCACATTTTTGCTGCACCTGTAGAAATATAAGCAAAACCACAGCCCCAATGGATAACAGTTGCCATTTCCCATTGATTAGTTTCTAAGTTTAAGTACAAAATAGGCAGTTCTAATGGTTGTAATTTCTCTCCTGGACAGTGTTTACTCATAGGTGTGCAATCATTTGCATCCTCATTCCAAAAATTTTGTGTGTATAGGGCTTTCATAAGTCTTCACTTGGGGGTATCCACATATTCTCCTCCTCACTGTTTCTCAAGCATAGCCTTTAGAGTTCTATTTTTATGTTCAATAATAGCTTGACCTGTGCTATTATAAGGAATACCTGTTACATGAGTAATATTATATCTTTGAAAGAATGTTCTACATTTAAGAGAAACATATGCAGGAGCATTATCTGTTTTGATGATTTTTGGAACTCCCATGTGAACAAAGGCTTCCAGTAAATGAGTAAAAATGCTATCACCCTTTTCAGTAGGGAGGGCTGTATTCCAAGATAGAGAAGAATAAGTATCTACAGAATGATGAATATGCTTTAATTTACCAAATTGAGGAAAAATAGTAACATCCATTTGCCAAATATGATTAATAGTATCTCCACAAGGGTTTACACCAGGAGGCAAGGAAGGAGCATGAATGGCTTGACATTGGGCGCAATTTCGAATAATCATTTGAGCTTCTGCCCAAGAAATAGAATGGGAACGCTTCAAGCATCTCACATTGGTGTGAAATTGATTATGTTCCAATTGTGCAGATTGAACAGTTCCGATGAGGGAATCAATGCATTGATTACCTGCAGTAAGAGGACCAGATAATGTAGTGTGCGCTCGTATGTGAGTGATAAAGAAAGGATGCTGTCTTTGCCAAATTAAGTTTTGCAGCTGACAAAATAAGGCATGCAATTCTGAATCTGATAAAGGAATATGAACAGTTTCTATATATTTCACTACCGCATAACAATATTGTGAATCTGTGACAATATTAAGAGCAATTTGTTGATCAGTTAATAACAATATGATTGCAAATAATTCTGCCTTTTGCACTGATGTAAATGGGCTTTGAACAGTCTTAGCAGATTGTGGGGACCAATAGCAAACTACTCTGAATTTATTGACATCGGTAAAATATGTTTGCCCTTCCAGAATTGGGGAATCAATGACCTTTTTGGGTAATATCCAATTTTGTAATTTCAGAAATTGAAAAAGTTTAATTTTAGGAAAATGATTATCTAATATGCCAAAATAGTCACTGGTAGCTATCTACCAAGACTCATTTAACAAAATAGCTTGAACTATTTCTTTTTTTGTAAGAGGCAAAATTATTTCTTGTGGTTCCATTCCACATAGTTGTTGCAAACGTAAATGGTGTTTTATTATGATTTGCGCCATTTTATTTATATAAGTTTCCAATAATTTTGAATGTTTAATAGGTAAAAAAATCCATTCAATAATATGATTAGCCTGTGTTAAAATTCCGGTGGGAGAATAAAGAATATGAATAACTAATAAACGCAATTGCACAAAAGAATCAATACGTTGCAATTGTTCTTCTTGAATAATATTTTCAATTATAATTAACTCCTGCAAAGCCTCAGGAGTTAAAGTATGATGACTATTTAATTGAGAATCACCCTCTAATGTTTTAAATAAATGTTGAAGCATATAATTAGGAATACCACAGCTAGGTCAAAGCCAATTAATGTCTCCTAACAATTTTTGAAAGTCATTTAAAATTTGCAAAGTGTCCTTCCTGATTTCTATCTTTTGTGGTCGGATAGTTTGTTCATCTAATCGAAATTCAAATACTTCCAGGGAGTAGAAAATAATGCATTTTTCTCAGTGGTGATAACAAGACCATATGCTTCACAAAATTTTTGTACATCCATAAAAATTAGCTGTAATTGTTGCTCATTTTCATGTGCTAGCAAAATATCATCCATATAATGATAACATATTAATGATGGCTATTTCTTTTTAAGTTTATAAAGCGGTTGTTGTACAAAATGTTGACATAATGTGTGACTATTTAACGTACCCTGTGGCAATACCTTCCATTGATACCGCTGAGTAGGCGATGCATTATTAAACTCAGGTACAGGAAATGCAAATTTTTCACAATTGAATGGCTGTAAATGGATGGTATAAAAACAGTCCTTTAATTCTATAAATATTAAAGGCCAATTTTTAGATATTAACGTGGGGTTAGGTAATCCTGACTGAAGTGCACCCATAGGCTTAATTATTTCATTGATTTTTCTTAAATCAGTACGCATTCTCCATTTCCCTGATTTTTTCTTTATGACAAAAACTGGAGATTTCCAAGGACTGGTAGTATATTCAATATGCCCTAATTGTAGCTGCTCTGCAACGAGTTGATGTGATGCTTTCATCTTTTCTTTAGTTAAGGGCCACTGTTTTACCCATATTGGTTTATCAGTTTTCCATTTTAATGGCAGAGCATAATGATGAACAGTGGCCCCTATTCTAAATCCTGTAAGCTTGTATAGCCTAGTCCCCTACAATCACCAGGTTGTTTTTGAATTGCTTTATTGTCATTCTTTGTCTCTAAAAGGGGGTTAAATCCCATGTTTAATAGCATCTGCTTAGCAGGAGTGGAAATAGTTGGAATAATTAAAGTAGCTCCCCATTGCTGCAATAAATCATGTCCCCAGATGGTAAGTGAAATGGGAGTGGAATAGGGTTGGATTTTCACCTCTTGTCCATCAAAGCCATAACACCGAATAGGAGCAGGCACTTGGCCAATCTCATTTAATGTCCCAAATCCTACAAAAGTTGCTTTCACAGTATGCTGCAGCCATTCTGCTGGCCATTGTGCAGCAGCAATAATGGAAACATTGGCAACTGTGTTCACTAATCTGGAAATAGTAATACCATCTTCAAAAACAACCTGAATAGTGGGACGATCCTGTTTAATGAAAGTTTGCCAAAAAACTTGATGGTTGGTATTTCCAAAGCCACCTGTTCTTTTTTCTGATAAAGCCTTACCCTGCTGATAGGGTAAAAGTAATATCTGAGCAATGCACTCCCCGGGTGCAAAAGTATGAGGTTGAGACACAGACATCATAATATAAATTTGATCTTCATAATCAGCGTCTATATTTCCCAAATGTACTTGCACCCCTTTTATAGTCAAACTACTCCACCCAATAACCAACCCCACGGTCCCTGATGCCAAAGGGCCATAGATATTTGTAGGAATTTGAACAATGTCTTGTGATGGAAGTATAGTAAATTTATAGGGATAAGGTATATCCAATGAAGCACTATCCTGCGTAGCATGAAATAAATCTTGCACTTTTATTCCTCCTCTTGGGAATTGAGTGCCTGATGCTCCTGACTGGAGCTGACTGGATATTGGTGAAGCACAGGTCAAAAAGGGCCCGTTTTTGGTTTTGGGCCCTGGGCCGGGCCCATCATTCTGTTTCCCGAATTTCTCTCAGAAATAATATTACCAAATTTATCTTTAAGGGAACGGCACTCACTGCTCCAATGCCTACCCTTGCCACAACGCCTACATATCTCTTGCGGGGTAGCGGAAAATTGACCTTTAGTTTTTATAGGAGTACTTTTCATTTGCTGATGGCAATTCCAGTGATAATGACCTATCTTTCCGCATTTATAACATTTAACAGAGGGTCGTTTAGCCTGAGTCATTTGCAAAAAAGCTGAAGCTAATAAATTGGCATTAAAGGTACCAGAACCCACATCACGGCATACACGTATGTAGTCTTCAATAGTACCTCCCTTCTGTTTTATTGGTAATAAGGCTTTTTGACAGTCAGCATTAGCATTCTCAAATCCCAACATAAGCAGCAAAACAGACTGAGCTTCTGCATGAACAACCACCTTGCGAATAGCATCATGAAGATGAGCCAAAAAATCAGTATATGGTTCATTTGTGCCTTGAATTATTTTGGTAAAAACCTTTTCAACTTCACTGGAGGAAGATAATTTAGACTAAGCCCATAAGCAAATATCTTTTATTTGATCTAGTGCAGAATTTCCCAATTGGGCCTGAGCAAGCAAAGGAGCAGCCGTACCTGTCCCAGTAAGTTCATCAAAAGTAGCTCCAGGTGGATTCCATGCTGCATTGGCACGGGCTATCCGTTCTGCCTCATTCCTCCACCAAGATTTAAACTGTAAGTATTGACCAGCTTCTAATACAGTTTTAGCCAAATTCTCCCAATCAATTGGCATTAGCAAATTTTCATTAGCATACGAACCCCAAAGACCCTGCACATAAGGTGAATTAGGACCATAATTTGAGATGGAAGTTTTAAGAATTTTATAAAATTGAAATTCAATAGGGTCATGGTTAACATTAACACCTTGTGGATATTGAGGATCCAGAGGGAAATGTTGTCTAGTAATAGGAAACAACAAGGCATCAGAGGAAGCATTACTAGAAGGGAATACCGGAGTCTCATTCAAATATGCATCAACGGGAAATTTAAAACAGTTATGGTGTGTCTTATACTGTAAATCAGCAGGGGAAGTATCCTTGGGAGGAGAAACATTAGTGGAGACAGGAAAGGCATTAACCTTACATTGAGCTTGAAATAAGTTGTCCAACCTAGCTGACATTTTTTTCGTTTCCAAAATTATGGAGGAGTTTCCACTATTCTTAACTTCTTCAGGCGGTGACAAAAAGGGGGCTAAGGAAGGATATTCAGGAGGTGGTGGTGAAGGCCACTCTTTAGCCTCCTCAGAAAATATCTTCTGAGAAGAATGCTCTGGAGAATCTACAGGAATTGGAGAGGTAGACACATCAATTTTAAGAGGGCCAGCATCCTGTGGTAAATCTTCATCGTTCTGAAAAGTTGGTATAGCCAAAGCAATTTGCTGCTAAGCAGCCCATACATCAGCCGAAACAAGTTCTCCATGTTGATTAGCTCGTCTAAAAGCCTTTCCCACATTCTGCCAGATTTTAGGATTTAATTGGTTTTGTTTTGAAGGAGAAAACCACTGACAATGCCGCTATATCAAACGTAACAGCTCTCGTATGATATGTTCCTTAGTCCTCAACCCCTGAACTATGAAGAAGAGATTTCAAAATCTCCGCATACTCATCAATCTGAGATGGGGAATTACCCATGATCTCTGCTTCTCCAACCGGCTCTGTGTACAAACCACACAGCACTTAAACACCCGTTTGGTTAACTCACCTAAAGTCTTTGCTCATGCCCCATGTTGGGCGCCATATGTGGTTGTCAGGGTGTGGTGCAAAGGAAGAGTCAGACAAGTTGATGAATATGAAGCAGAGGGCTGCAGTTCACTCGGACAAAACAGCCCTGAGATCACTGTGACCCTCACTTTTATTTAGCTTACAACAGTGCATAAATTCTCCCCTCCCAACCTTGCTCTCCCACTATGTTTCCCTTACTACAGCAAGAACACTGCCTTCTCTGGCAGTCTACCAAGGGGAATAAGTACAAACATTGTCTCTAGCTCTACATGCCTTAGTCTATCTAATATCTCAGCTTGGTTTGTGAGAACGCTATCTGTTAGTGAGTTCCCAGACAATCTTTCTTGGGAATTCAGAGGGATTTTAGACAATAACATGTGTGTGGTGAGTTCATTTTCCTCTGCCTCCTCCCACTAATATCTGCAGTAAGCAGTGTCCTTGGAGACATTTACTAATGTGTCTCTGCCAGCAAGCATGCTTGTTGAATGCTTAACCCTTTATGCTCTGATTCTCAGCATCTTCTCCAACAAGGATGCTTTACTTAGTAGCCATTCCCTGTTTGACATACAGAGTAGATTCAGCTTAATATAGCTTCTTGCTTAAGCATGTAAACAAAATTGAATTAGTGCTTTTAAGTCAATTAAAACATGTGCATTATAAAAACAGAAGAAAGAATAACCTATCATACCTAACAAGGACCCCTGAAATTTTTCATACTGTTGAAATGTCTCAACTGTATGCAGATTTCAGTTCTTTGTTTCCTATAAGTTGATCAAAATGCCTAGGGAAAAAATGACTAAATCTGTGTGCATCTTTATATATAAATATTTATTACTTGATGTAATTAAGCTAAATTTAATTAACAACAACAAAAGTCTTTCAATGACTGCACTTAGTAAGTTGCCTGATAAATTTATGTAATTCTTCTCAACATCTAATCTCACCATTCCACATTGCCTGAGCGATAAGAGTCAAATACCTCGTAGAGAAAACGAAGAAATCCAACCTGTACTTAGAAGATATATGTTATATATTAACAGTCACAAAGGTCAGTGTGAAAATCTGTACTATATGACCCATGCAACATCAAGAAGGCTCTGTGGCTCTGAAAGGCCTTCCCTGCTATGAACCAACATACTAACAAAGGTGTTTATCTTATTAACTGATTATCTAATATTCAGGAAGAATCATTATGTGGGAAAGTACAAATTTAATTGTAATTTGTCTAATCCTCCATTTATTAAATTCATTATCTAATCTTAAGCTAAATCTTCTTGTGTTTGTACATATATTTTCTATTGATTAATTACATTTCCTTAGGCATTTGTAATTTAACTAAACATTAGAAACAGATTAGTCCTTTGAAGGGTTCAAATACTTACTGAAGACAAAGCATTCTTGATATGATGATGACAGATTATGCTGCTAAATGTCCACTTAAGCCTAAGTAGAAAACAGTAAATCTGTAGATTTAATTAATTTCTTCATTATGCCTATATTTTGTGTTGTGATTTCCTATGATTATTGATATGCATATTTGTTAACTAATTATGATAATTTTATTTAGTAATATTTAGACTATCCTGGAATTGAGAGAACCTTTCTAAAGAAAAATAAGTAAGAATATTTTCTCATGCCAGCTGAGGTTTCAAGATCTGGACCCTCAAATCTTGCTTATCATTTGAAATATAATACTTCTCCTAAAGTAAATAAAATAGGAACAATGTGTCAAAGGATATTTTTTTTTTCTTTTTATAGTTAATTTAAAATGTCAATATGACGTTTACATGCACTAATTTATGGGTCTTTTCCTCACTTCCATATGTATAATTTTGCCACCTACCTCCCTCTAAAAGAACTTACTTTCAATTTCCACTTAGCCAAATTAAGGAAATAAATATTTTAATATTATTATTACTTGATTTAATACAAGAGTAATTTAGTCTTGTAATAACTTTAGTCTAATTAATAAGGCTACCTTGTATCTTCATCTATAAGATGAGAGATTGATTGATCATAATTAGGGTTTTTTGTTTTTTGTTTGTTTGTTTTTTTAGGAGGTATCAGGAATTGCAATCCCAGGACCTCATACATGGAAGGCAAGTATCAATCACTGAGCTACATCTGCACTCCATAATTAGTTTTTCATGTGAGTACTGCTATCTAATTCAGAATATTGGAATTATCCTGTTTCTATTTGGTTCTGTTCTGTGACAACTGTTGCTGTCAGTTATTATAGTTACTCATCAGTGCTAATTATTCCTTCCTGATATTTGTAGAGCCCCTAATTTTGCTGAGATCACTTGGAAAATTCACGGCTGTTTATATTTATTTTTTCTGCTTATAAAAATAAAACGTGTGTACAATGTGAAGATTGTAACACATACTTTTGACTTATGGATGGGATTGTGGCTGAAATTAGTAATCTAGGAAGATTAATGTTATTTGGAGGACAGCTGGAGGATAATATAAGGAATGTATAATAATGATTTTGGTAGTAGATGATGATTGTGGTTAAAAATATAAATACAGTAATGTTCTTTTACTACAGGGTGTTAAGGACCTTGTTATACATGGGAAAATATGACTAATTTAATTTATAAACTATAGTTAACAACAACATTGAAATGCTTTTGTAGTAAAAGCAAATTTCATACTATATTAATTCCAAAGGTTGAAAATATAAAATGTAGCTGGTTTTGTGAGATATGAATATGATTGTTTTTTTCCTTTCATTAATAAGGAGACTTTGACTATGTCATTTAACTAATCTGTATTCATATGAGTATATTTCTGAACACTAGAGGAAGATCTGAATTAGTAGTTGGAATCAGATGAAATAAAAGTGCCTGGAAATAAATTTTTAGGACTAATGTTCCCATAAATTTTTCAGCTGCGCTTCTCTGTTATTTTATTTTTTTGAATTTGAAATAAAATTATTAAAAAATAAAATATGAGCATATCTATATATTTTTTCATTTATATACATTTATATACATTGAGTCCATATTTAACCATATTAACAGAACTTTAGTTTTAAAGCCCAATTAAAATGAAATAATCTACTGTATTTATCCTTCTTTTGTTTCATTGCTACATTATTATACTCTTTCTGTATACTTTTTTTTTTAGTATCATGGACTCCTTAATGTCCATTTTTTAAAATATATTTCTATTAATTATAAGTATTGTTTTTGTTATTATTATAATTTTTTTAATGTTCAGAATTTCACAACTTTATCAGCAAGAGACTTCTTTGCTCCTTTTGCTCCTGCCCCTGTCATTGATAGAATCATCCCTGTTTTCTAGATACAATGGGATGTTCCAGGCACCTACTATTTATCATCTTACTCTAATACATAGTGCCAGCTCCCCTTAGCTTGATATTAGTATTGGGGATGAAAATTTAGATCTAAAGTGTGAATATGCATATCAGCGTTTAAATCAGGATGTCTTTTAGCATGGAAAGAATGATGGTCTGAGGTATTTCTTTACTGATTCAATGACTACTGTGTTGACTGGATAGTCACAGACTTGGAAAGAATAAGACTGGAAAATAAGTTGCAAACAGGTCTGGAAGAGATATATGGGTAAATCTCTAGGAAAAGACAGGGTATAAAAATATTCATGCTCCATTTTAAATGTCCACTATCCATTGCAGAGAAAAGAATAGTCAGGTAGACAAGATGACCCATGCTGAGGATGTTGGTAAACCTTTTTCCTAAAATCCCTATACTCAGTGGGCCCATTACAAATTAGCCATCACAGGAAGGGTGGAGGGTATGTAAGGACTCAGCAACATACCTCCTCCCACTAAAGCTAAAATGGGTCCTGGTACTTAAGTGTGTCCTAACTACTAATAGCAGAGGCCATCAATGAGCCACTGAAATGGCACTATTCCCTAAGAAGATGAAAGAGCCACATGTGACCAGCCCAATTACATTTTTCCTCATTTCCATATGTGTAACCCCCTTCTCTAGCTGAAATGTTTTTTTCCAGCACCCCATCCATTCAGGATTTAAATTCATGGATTTCCAGAATGCCTTCATAATCACCTTGATAGATATTCCACAAACTTACAAATTTGAGAGTCATGAATGTCTATCTCAGTTTGTATCTCAACCCAGGTCTGCATCCTTGACCTATGTGTATCCAATGGTGTAATAGTCATTTACACTTATTTCAGATATACCTAAAATTTCACATAGCCAAGTAGAATGATTGATTCCCACCCACCCTTGATTTTCTCTTTCTCAATAAATAGATCTAGAATAAACTTGGTTCTGCTCAGTGCAAAAAGCTAGAAAATATTGCCATTTTATTGTTTTCCTCATTCTTTACAACCAAATCTAGGGTAAGTCCTCACTGTTTTACCTTGATTGATTTTTTCTTTCTCTCTACCACTTTATCTTCATCCTGACAAAACTAACGAGAGCCACTATAATCTTTTCTCAGTGAAGTGTTACTACTCTGTCTTTTGTTTCCTGGTTCTATGTCCGTTGTGGCATCTAAAGTTATTTTAAATCATATATCATAGTACATTTCTTCTTAAAATACACCAATATTATAATCAGAATAAAACCCAAACTCCTTACAATCATCTATGGTTAGTAAAAATGTGGTTCAAAAACCAGCAAAATGGGTGTCCCTTGCCTGTTTTTTCCAAATAAAGACTCTTAGTCTCTGGCCCAGATCTACTGAATTACTGTGACATTTTATCCAGAAACCTATGTAATTCCTTTGCATATTCAAGTTTGAGAAGTAGTTGTCAATAAAGTTCTACATCATTTATTCCAGCATAACTTTTCTTTATTTATTCACATTCACACATACATTTCATACAGAAAAGTGATCTAAGCAAACCTCACTGTTCAATGAATTTTCACAAGTTAACACATTCTTGTAACCTACACACAGATTTAAAACAAACAAAAAAGAACATTACCAGCATACTAGAAGTCATTTTCATTCCTCTTCCAGTCACTTCCCACTCCTTACTAAAGGTAATCATTATCTTGACTTTTAACATCATAGGGTGATTTTATCAGGTTTTTAACTTCGTGTGAAGGAAATCACATAATATGCACTTTTTTTTTTCTGTTTCCTTTAGTGAAAGATCATGTTTCTGGTATTCATTTATAGCTTTGCATTTCATTACTATTTTATTCATTCTCATTTTTGTCTCATAATCCATTGTGGGATATACCAGGCTGTTATTTTATTTTTTTAAGAGAGTTCAGTTTGGCTTTATTATTATTATTTTTTGCACTTTAATTTTCTGTTTTTTCCCTTTTTTCAATTTTATTGATACATATTAATAAAGCATAAATCCATCCAAAGAGTACAATCAATGGTATTTAGTGTAACCACGTTTGTGCCTTCATCACCCTAATCACTCCCAGAACACTTTCATTATTACAACAATAATAATAAACCAAAAAAGGGAACAAACAAACAAAAGTCATCACGTCTCAATCTCTGTGTGTCTCACCTGGTGTACATAGCTACTATTCTTTTTCCTTGTCACTAGTATATTTGTATTTATATTTTGTAAAACCAGTCTTATATATGCAAAACTACCCATATTAGTGTTTTACATGGGGTTTTAATACTTTATACAGTCCCATGTTACAATTTTTAGCTTTCCTTCTAGTAAAATACATGACCTTAGACTTTCCTTTACAAACATTGTCATACCCATGCAATAGCACTGCTAGTAATAACAGTCATGACAGTGGGCATCCTTGTCTTGTTCTTGATTTCAGAGGGGAAGCTTTCAGTCTTTCACCATTGAATACTATGGTAGCTGTAAGTTTTTCATATATGCACTTTACCATATTGAGAAAACTTCCTTTTATTCCTATCTTTTGGAGTGTTTTTATCAAGAAATGGTGCTATATTTTGACAAATGCCTTTTCTGCATCAATTGAGAAGATCATGTGATATTTTGTCTTCAATTTATCATGTGGATTATTACAGTAATTGATTTTTCTCTTAGTACTGCCTTTGCAGTGTACCATAGGTTTTGATATGTTGTGTTCTTATTTTCAGTCTTCTCAAGATATATACTGACTTCTCTTGCAATTTCTCCTTTGACCCACTGATTGTTTAAGAGTGTGTTGTTTAATCTCCATATATTTATGAATTTTCTCTTTTTCCATCCATTATTGATTTCCAGCTTCATTCCGTTATGATCAGAGAAAGTGTTTTGTATAATTTCAATCTTTTTAAATTTATTGAGACTTGTCTTGTGACCCAACATATGTTCTATCTTGGAGAAGGATCCATGAGCACTTGAAAAGAAAGTGCATCCTGCTGTTTGGGGTTCAAGTCTCTATAGATGAATGTTAGTTTTAGTTCATTTATCATTCAAGCTCTCTGTTTATTTATCATCTCTCCAGATGTTCTATCTAATACTGAAAGTGATGTATTGAAGTCTCCAATTTTTATTGTAGAGACATCTATTTCTCCCTTCAGTTTTGCCAGTGTGTGCTTCATGTGTCTTGGGGCATTCAAGTGAGGTGCATAAATATTTAGTACAATCATTTCTTCTTGGTGAATTGCTTCTTTTATTAATATATAATGACCTCGTCATACTTTTTAACACTTTTGCATTTGAAATTCATTTTGTCCAATATAGCATCGCTACTCCAGCTCCTTTTTGGTTACTATTTGCATGGAATACCTTTTTCCAACCTTTCACTTTTAACCCGATTGTTTCCTTACATCTGAGGTGGGTCTCTTGTAGACAACATACATACAGATCAAATTTTTTAATCTATTCCATCAGCCTATATCTTTTGAGAGGGGAATTCAAACCATTAATATTCAATGTTATTACTGTAAAGGCATTACTTACTTCATCCATTCTGTCCTTTGGCTCTTTGTCATCTTATCATTCTAATGTTTTTCTTCTTATCCTTTAGTTTACTCTTCCTAATAATCTTCATTTCTAAACTCTTCTCCAAATCTCTTTTCCTTGTTTTTTCCTTTCAGGCTGTATCACCTCCTTTAGCATCTTTTGTAAATCTCTTGTTTTTGAATCATATTCTATCATTTTTCTATGCCTGTGAAGACTTTGAATTCACCCTCATTTTTGAAGGACAGTTTTGCCATAAACAGAATTCTTGGCTGGCAGTTTTTCTCTTTAAGTAACTTAAATACATCATAACATGTTTTCTATCTTTCATGATTTCTGATAAGAGATCAGCACTTAATTTTATTGAATTCCCCTTTTATGTGATGCTTTGCTTTTCTCTTATTGCTTTCAGAATTCTGTCTTTATTTCTCATATTTTTCATTAAGAATAATAGATGTGTCAGAGTAAGTCTATTCAGATTTATACTGTTTAGAGTGCATTTTCCTTCTTGGATATTGATATTTATGTCCTTCATAAATGTTAGGAAGTTTTCAGTCATTATATTCTCAAATATTCTCTCTACCCCTTTTCAATTCTCTTCTCCTTCTGGGCCACCGATAATGCAAATATTTGTGTTTTGTATTTGTTATTCAATTCCCTGAGACTCTGCTCCATTTTTCCCATTCTCTTCTCTTCTTTATCTTTTCCATGTCGGATGCTCTGTTCAAAATCACTAATTCTGTCTTCAAGCAATTCAAATCTGCTCTTATGTGACTCATGTATTTTTAATCTAATCCATGGTGTCATTCATTCTCATAAGATCTGTTACTATTCTTTGCAAGCTTTCAAATTGTTCTTTATGCTCACCCAATGTTTTCTTAATAGCCTTTATTTCTGTAGTCATATTGTCTTTAAATTATTTGAAGTGAAATAAGAATTGTGTGATTACCACTGATTAATTGTGTTAAATCCTGTATCTCTTCAGGATAATTTTTTTATTCCTTTGGCTGGAACATATCTTCCTTTTTCCTAGTATTGCTTGTAATTTTTTGAAGAGTTATTTAGTTAGTTAGTTCTCCCCCTCCCACCTCATTGTTTTGCACTCATTGTTTGCTCTCTGTAAATTCTTCTGTTTCTGTTTGTCTTCTCTTTAGTTAGCACCAGGAATGGATCCTGGGACTTTCCAGAGTGGAGAGAAGTGCTGAATCTCTTGTGCCACCTCAGCTCCCTGGTCTGCCACGTCTCCACTTGTCTCTATTCTATGTCTCTTTTTTGTTGTGTCATCTTGCTGTGCCAACTCTCTGCACAGGCCAGCACTTCATGCAGGCCAGCATGCCTGCATGGGCCAGCACTCCTGCATGGGCGAGCATTCTGCATGGGCCAGCTCGCCACATGGGCCAGCTTGCCTTTCACAATGAGTCCCTGGGAGTTCAACCCTGGTCCTCCTATATGGTAGATAGGAGCCCAACCACTTGAGCCACAATCCACTTCCCTCACTTGTAATTTTTTGCTGATGTCTAGGCATCTGAATATGTTAGTGAATTTACTCCAATGGCTAATATCTCTCTTTTTTAGTTGTTTATTCTACAGCTATTCTTTTGATATTTGGTTCAGTTTATAACCACTCTTAAAATTGTCCAGCTTATGTTTTCAAAATTGGGACAGGGACTGACTAGTTGGGTGCAGGTTTTCTCCTAGGGTTTAAATACAGAGAGGCAGTTTTTGTCCATGCAATTTCCAGACCGCCAGAAAATGGCACTTGTTAGCGCACCTTCTCACAGGAAAGTCTGGGATTTCCTGTGTTCCTGTGTTGAATCTCCAGATTGGAGATTCAAAGCAAGCTTTACTGGCCGAACTCACTGAAGGAAAAAATGCTGACATCCCCTCCCTTTTCCCTTGAAACCGCTGACAGGGAAGAAGATATTTGATCCCCTCTCAGGTAGCTGCAGTGACTGGTGTTTTACCCCAGGTTAATATCTTGGGATTGGAGGAAGGGTCCCTTCCTGGGTACTATGGGGGCTTGTTAACCCATGTTTATCATTTGGGTTTCTTTGTCTGTCTGTCCCTCACCCTCATGGGAGTTGTGTAGCACTGTCCTAGTGTGCTGACCCCAAAAGCAGGTCCCTCAGACAATATTTGGTTCTTTCTCTATTGATTTTGTGAGAGCTTTCATCTTTGCCTGTTAGTCTGTCACCATCTTCCCACCACCCCTTTACTTTTGATGACCATTTGGGTTGTTTACAGTTTGAAACTATTGTCAAAATCACATCTCTTCTTCTAAATGTCCTTTTATGAAAATATGAATGCTTTTATGTTGAGTATACACTTAATAGTAGAAGAGCTGAGTCATTCAGCTTTAGTAAAGTTGCCAAAGAATTTTTCAAAATTTTTGTACCTATTTGCATTACCTGAAGTATTAAACAAAATAAATGTCCCCCTACATTGGATATTGCCAGTAGTGAACTTTTTCTGAGAAAGAATTTTCCAACACACACAAACACACACACACACAACAAAATTAGACTGAGGGGCTTTCCAAGAAACTGGGATGTACCCTACAGAACTGCAGTTAAACAATATCTGGTGTTAAGCCAGTTATGGTCCAGTAGATATAGCTTATCTGAATGGACAAACATATCATATTAATCAACGTATATCTGTACCTGGTTTTGCAAGATGCTCCAAAATAATTAAAAAATTAATGCTTGTCAAACATTTCCTGTAAATGCCTGCCATACTAAGAAATGGAAACTTAGCCAATCAGGAATACATAGTGTAGGATGAGGGCTTTCCACCAGAAATAGCCCAATTAAGGCCATTCAGTTTATATATACAATCAGAATATTTCCTGACTTGCTTCTGCTTTTCCTTTCCTTTTCCACCCCTGTGGTGGCACTCCTTTCCACATGTGATTTGGATGAAAAAGAATTCATGAACCATAAATTGCTAGAGTAAATGCCCATAAATTATATCTTATCTAACATTTCATTTTAACAGTAGTCTTCACAGGTTCTGGTTGTTCTACATCCTTGCCAAAACTAAGTTGTTTTATTTGGATGTTGTGTTGTTGTTTTAATTTTTGCCATTCCATTGGGTGCTTAGAAGTATTACATCATAGTTTTGCATCACCTAATTTTGGTATCATCTCTTCCCAATCTATCCCTCATTCTCTGCACTTAATCTTTTAAGGGACTTCCTTCTGTCCTGTACTCTCTAGAGTCATGCGCTAGACTCTTCAGTCTTGCCTACTGCTCATCATTTGCATCTCCACTGAAATATTGTCTTCTTAGTTATGCCTTCTGTGTTCACACAGGCCAAAACAGTACTTCCCCAGTTATTATTTTTCTTCATTCCCAATATGATTTTCTTTATGGTACTTATTAGTATGCAATTTATTCAGTTATTTCTTCCCCAGCTTATTGTCTAATTTATCTCACTGGCATTTATACTCCTACAGTTTTGCTTGCCTTTGCTTAATCTCCAGAACCTAAAAGAGCATTTAATGTGTTGCTGGTCTTCAGTTAGCAATTGTTGACTGACTGACTGGCTTACAAAAAAGACTTGTTTGGGGCAATTAAAAACTAAGGGCTACTGAGTGTAGACTTTGTATATAATGTACAAGGCATGGAACTGCATAGCACAATGAGCAATGTGGTGGAAGATGGGCTGTGGTTAATGGTACAAATAGAGTGTTCTTTCAAGAACTATAACAAATGTACAATACTAATACATAGTGTTATTAATGGGATGGTGTGTAGAAAAAAATATACCAAGGGTATGCTGTGGACCATAGTAGGCCTTTGTGTTGACCATAGCTTTGAAAATGAACATTTTAATGTGAGAAATATTCAAGGGCTTTTGATATCACTTATGAACTACACAAAACTAGAAAGTATCTGTCCCCTTTAAATTTCAGTCTCCACAACTATAAAATGGGTATAAGTGCAGTTCTTTTTGTCTTATAGAGTCTTGAGAATCAACTGAGAAAATATATGCTAATGGTGCCCTGTCTGCTATGTATTGTTATTCCCTGTGCATTCTGGGTAGCCTTCATAACAATTTTAGAATAAATGCCCTCTGAAGGGACTGATACTAGGTGAGAGTTGATCTAGAAAACTTCAGCTTTATCAAAGCACAGCACAGCTGGATATTCTGGAAGATCTTTGATGAAAGTGGTACT
>JAQZBX010017929.1:0-35090 GCA_029593785.1 Cabassous unicinctus | reverse complement strand
TTCTCTGATAAAAAACATATTGAAAAAAGCGAAAAGTGCATAACCAAAAAAAAATAATGTTTAAACTTAAAACAGAAAAACAAAATATTAAGAGGTAACGAGATCTGGACTGAATGTCTCGGTGATTGAAATACAGTAATGGATCCAACGTATTTAGGCATTATATTCCAGCATAATGACATTTATTTTTCCTTCTCTACTATATAGACTGAAGTGTTTCATTCATTCTTAAGCCATTGACACCTGTGTTTTCCAGGATTTTGGAGTGAAATATCTGCCATGCACTGGGGTGGGCTGCATTCAGTGAGTTAAAAATGATTTTATTCATTAGATGAAGCACACCACAGTTTTGTCATTTCAAGATTCCTTATCAGGAAGAGAATGAAAAAATCAGTTTAAAACTACAGTTGGAAGGAGAAGAAAGCCATATGTCATTTTTCACCATGAAAGGTTATCACATCCATGTGGCTATGTGGAAGACAAATTAAAAGAGTGAATAACAATGTAAATATGGGGCTAGGGAACTGAAATTGCTCATTTGATCATTAGAGAATTCAAGAATTAAAAAATTTATATAATTAAGGTAATTTCTGATTTCTGTGCAAATCCAGACACAATACATATTATTCAAAGAGGAACATACACAAAAATATAATAATTTCTGTTGTAGTTTGAATTGCTTTATTAATGAAATAACATAAATTAACTTATAATGTAAGTACAATTTAATGCATTGTGCATCATAAAATATATAGTCCTATTAATAATAGACCTCATTCATTCCCTCAACTACACATTCTCTCTTCTCTTCCTCTCTCTCTTTCTATTTCTCTCCCTTTAACTCTGTAGTGAGAGGAAATAAAGATATTCAAATACGTTTTGAAAAACGTCCCAGTACGTAGTCTTAAAAATAAACCCAGTACAAAGTATACTTGACTGACATACATAAGAGAAATTTCAGATGCATCACAGTTCTAACCTTCAGTTGTCTGTCATCTATGAAAGAAGACAACAATTATGAAAGAGTAAGAGTGTTATATTTGGCCTCTAAGGCTCTGTATTAAAATCTCTGGTTTAAGAATTAGGGATCGTGTGAGCTTGCAAAATAACTCCATCGTTCCAACTAAAAGAATAATAAAACGGAACAAAATTGTCAGGCTCAAATTGCTCAACTACATGAAAATGTCATCATGGCAGAGTACTTATTTATGAGCTGCATTAAATTATTTTCAACTAATTTTATGTTTAGGATGCATAAAATATGTGACAAATTTTATTTATATGAAACAAAATCAATGAAGAGTTACAAAAATCAACCTTATCCTTAAAACATTAGGCAATGATTAGGCTCCAAATCATAAGCTAAGTGTTTCTTCTTTTAATTATACATTGCTTATTATATGACACTAACTATACATAAAATAATTAAATACTTAAAATGAGTTCTATTGAGATTAAACTCAATGAAGCTTGCTATTCTATACTGTAAATTGCCATAAAAATTCGTACATTTCATTACATTCTACCTTTGCTATGTCAGTAAGTAATAGTGTTTTTTTCCTTTAACTTTCCTGAAAATCTTGCTGATAGAATTTCCTGACAACTGTTGATGTCTCTGATTCTATAGATTAGAAAGTGATTTATGAATGAAAGTATAACGTGTAAAAAGATGTCCCATTAGAAAAATTATCTGTTTCACTAGTTGGAACTGGAGACATGATAAAGAAAATTTTGACTTTTAGCGACTTCATCAAGCTGATTTCACACTGGCATTTCTCTGAAGAAATATTTCAGGATATTAGGCTGCCTGTGTTTATGTGTAGCTGATTTTTCTATAACTGGATAAGGATAGAAAGACAAAAATATATAGATCTTGAATTTTTAAGAAATCATACGTAATGTTTATGAAAGACTCAAAACCATTTCCTCAACATTCATATAATCTAAAAACATAAAGTATCAGACACTCATGCGAACAATTTTACAAACATCAAAATTTAGGAAAGGCAATCTTCGATAGCAGCTACCATGTATTATTAAGCAGCTACTAATGGATTGGAAGTTTGTGTCCATTACCTTGAGTTATCTATATAGCTATTGGCAAGCTCAAAATATTATAGTCCTCATATATATGAGGTAAATCATTCCATGTTAGAAAAACAACATGACAAAATTCACAGTTATTCATAGAGACAGTATTCAAGCTCAGATTTGTCTGACTCTACACTATAAGCCATTTCCTCTGAAGCATATTATACCATTGCAACATCTCAAAATTCTGGAATCATTGTCTAGAAAAAATACAAAATAACCTTGTAAGCTATTTTTAACATTTATAACACAATCAAGCTTACAAAAAGCACACAAATAAACGTGAACTTAAAAATAAGCCAATTGAAGTGGGTTCTAGATCATTTAGCTAACTAGTAAAATTAATTTAACTATTATAATTCAATCAGAAAAAAATTTTTTGTACTCAAACTGGCATATACTCAATGGCTGGTTATAATCTAATTTGCTCTCCATTTATTTTTACTTACCTCATTCTGACTATCACTTTCCATCCAGAAAGTTAAAACAAATTTCTCATTGTATTTCTATTTACCTAAACATATGTACAATAATTCCTATTTAGGCTTTTATATTCCCTGGAAAGTCTAGGCATGCAGTTTAATTTTTTAATACAACACTGAGTTAACTAGAATCAACTATATCAAATTTAAATATTGAAGCATGTTATATCAATGTATTAAATCATGTAGTTTGAGAGTCAGGATTATAGCTTCTAAAATATTTTTAGTAATAAAAAAACAATTCTTCTAATCTATGGAAAAGAATTGTTAACTCAATTAAAATATATTCTGAATATTATGCATTCAGATTATTTTATTAGTTTCTCAAGTTATTCTTGAAGCCCGCAAGGAATGCCCCAGGAGAAAACACACTAACTCTTTTCTGGGACATAAAATCACATATTTTTTATTTGTTTGTTTATTTATTTATTCATTTATTTATGGATTTTCTGTAGAAAACATGTGAATGGTTTGGGAATAATGGGCTCCATGATAAAAAAGGAAAGCTTGAAGGAACTTTAACCTCTTGTAAAGAAATGATCACTCAATGGAAAATATATCTGAAATAGAACTGGAAATTGAATCTAATGTTAAAGGACATAATCCTTGCTCTGATAATAATCAACTAAAGTGACATACGTAATAACATAAATTCCCTGAAATCAAGTTTCCTCTTCCTGAGAATTGAAACTGCTTAAAATTCTCAAAATCCAGTAAAATGCGTATAATGAAATAATATGAAAGCATTACATATGGCAGAATTTATAATTGATTAATATAAATTTGTTATTTGTCCTTTAAAATTTAGAGAGCTACACTTCTAATGGAATCAGAGATAAATTTAAACTGAATGAGATTTACAAAGGAGAGATATTAATAAAATACGAATACAAAATTATCATGTAAACTCAGGGATAGGGAATATTAAGAGGAGCGACATGGCAGTATGCAGTTAACTGCAACATGTTATGTGATAGAACATTAGAATATTACAGATCTGGCAGAGTTAAAGTTCAGACTTTTTAAATAGTATACAATGTTTTCAGGTTCTGAGTTTTTCATGTAATAATCTAGAGACAACTAAGTTGTTATATATATAAGAAACTCTAGGAAACATGTTAAAAATAGATGTATGCCTTGGGCTCATAGGCAAATATTTTTAAATTAGATAGGGATTTCTGGTCATCAAATTTGAATTAGAAGGAAGGTAGGAAGGAAAGAAGGAAGGGAAGGAGGGGATACTGATAGGCAGACCACTTGTATACAGTCAATCCATTAATTAACTGCAATCCCAAATATTCCTACAATGTCAGTGCAACCCCAACTAAAATTAAGCAAACATTTTTGCTGCAATTGAGAAATGATTCTACAAATGAAACGGTAAAGCAAAGGAACTAAAATAGTTACAACAATTTAGAGGATAAATTAATTTGCAAGAAAGATAATCTGATTATAGAACTTATCATAAAACTAAAATATGCAGGAGAATGTATTACTGGTGACAAGATAAAAATCTAGTTCAATGGAATTGAATAGGGTGTGCAAAAATAGATTCACTAAAACATAATTAATTGACTTTCAACAAAGATGCCAAATGTATTAGTCTGCCATAGGAATGCTGATGTAAAGTATCAGAAATCTGTTGGCTTTTATAAAGGGCATTTATTTGATATAAATCCTTATATTTACAAGGCCCTAAAGAGTCTAACTCAAGGTTGTATTCTCACCAAAGCCAGTTGCCACATGTTGAAGCAAGATGGTTTCTATTCTCTGCCTAGTCTTTCCTTCCTGAGCTTCCTCTTCTACTTGAGGCTGCATGGTCCAGCTTGTTCCCAATCTCAGCTATAGGTTGGCATAGAGCTTGCCTCTCAGGGATTCCTCTCTCCCTTGGCATAGGGCTTGGGTGTTTATGGGCTTTCTATATCAGGTAGAAACTATCAGCTGAATGGCTCACTCTCCCTTTGGGCCTCAGGATCAAAAATGACAGAGTTCTCTCTTTTTTCCTGTGTGTCTTCTTGAGTGAGTGTCTATTTATATCAGCCCACCAAGGGGACAAGGAGTCAACATGAGTCATGCCTTACAGATATGGTCAAATCAAAAGCCCTAAATTGATTTTATAAAGTAAAGTTAAGCAAAGGCCCATTTACTGAATCCAATATTCTATTGGATTCCAGTAGAATAGATTAGTTTACAAACAAAATTTTTATCATTCTGAAATTCACATAAATATTCTCAAACTATCACATCAAGGAAGATACATGAAGGAAGAATAGTCTTTTGAAATAATGGGACTAAAATAACTAAACAGCCTTTTGCCACACATGCACACAAAATACATTGATCAACACTATGCACCATATTTAAACTTGTCTTAATATGACCATTAGAAGTTATTGAAAAACATGCTTTAAAGCATCTAAAGAAAACATAGAACAGCATATACATAGACAGGAGTTAGCCAATGTTTATAAAATAAAAGACAAAATTCATGAACTAGAAAGGAAAAAGTTGATATACTGTACTTCATCACATTTAAAATTTTATGCTTTGTTAAAGATAATCCTGAGAGAATGTGGAAAGAAGTCAATGACTTGGAGAAAATATTTGCTAAACATCTGTCTAATAAAGAACATGTATCTGGAAAGTAATAAATTCAAATCTCAATAAGTACAGACAAAAAAAATAAAATCAATTAAAAATCTGCAAAACTTTGATCTGACATTTCTTAAAAGGAGATACACAGATGGCAACTAACCCTATGAGAAGATGCTCAGCATCGTTTATCATTAGAGTAATACAGTTTAAATCCACAATGTGAGCTCCCTTATTTGAAACTTTCTTTATAATATTTCTGTTCTATTTAACTGACATTCTTACTATCTATTGTAATAGTGAAACATTAATTTCCTTCCTTCTGAGACTGATTCCAAGACAAGGAAACACAGTTGCAACATTTATATTCATGTGCTCTGTACATTCTATGAATTTCAGTATGGCAGGAAGGAAATAAAGGTAAAAGATGGAAATGAAATCACAAAGTGCTACTAGTTTGATAAATGTTATGATTAAATACACAGTAAAAATCTATAATTAGTTATTAGAATTAATGAATTTAATATGTGTCCTGGATAAAACATGAACTTAGAATAATCAACTTATTTTTATAGTGCAGCAATAAACATTTAAAAATAAAATTGAAGGAGAGATAGCAATAACAAAAATATTTTTTTCACTTTTTGTATTTTTTAAAAAGATACTTCAATTACATAAATGTTCCAGAGAATATATATGGGATTCCCATATGCCCTGCTCCCCACACCTCCCACATTTTGCCACATTAGCAACACTTTTCATCAGTGTGGTACATTCATTGCAATTGATAAGCACACTTTGGAGCCTTGCCACTAAGCATGAATTATAGTTTAGATTGTAGTTTACACTATCTCCCATTCAGTCTTTAGGTTATGTCTGGATATATAGTGACCTGTATCTGTCATTGTAATGTCATTCAGGGTGATCCCGAAGTCCCAAAAAAGCCCCCTATTACAACTGTTTTTCCCTCTCCCTAACACCAGAACATCCATGGGTCACTGCCTCCACAACAATGGTATTTTTTCCGTTGCTAGAATCACAATAAGTCTATAGTAGAATACTAGTAAGTTTATTTTAGTCCATAGTTTGTTTCCCAATCCTGAGGACTCTGGGATGGTGATGGCCACTCCATTAATTGAGGGGTCTTCGATCCCATACATCCAATGGATGGGACTCTCTTGCTTGCAGTTGTATGCACTCTTGGTTCCTTGGTATGTTGTTTGTCCATCATCTCCTCCCCGTTAGTTCTCCTGGGTGCATTCATTGAACTGGAGTGTTGTTGTTGCAATTCTGTTGAGATTCAAGGCTCAGCTGGCACATGGACAGCCCAAAGATTTAAGTCCCTTGGATGTACACCTACCAACTCTAGTACTGATTATAGGTTCAAATAGATGCACAGAAGAGTCATGCATAGGAAAACCACTGCTGAGTCTAACTCAGTCACACTGGGAAGCATAAATAACAGATTAGGGCCCACTGGGAAGGGATCAAATTCCTGAGCTGTCTGCCCTGACTATAGTGTCTGGATGTCTCCATATCCCTGAGGAGAATCACTATTTTGTGTCATATCTACTTTGGCTGTCAATGAGATCCTGTTGAGTTGTGCATTAGCAGTACCTCTGGGATGGCCTCCCGACTCACTTTGAAGTCTCTTAGCTATACAAACTCATTTGTTTTTAGCTTTTTCTCCTTTTGGTCAAGGTGTTTTTTGTTTGTTTGTTTTTCCAGATGCATTGCTTGTTGGTACTTGGTAGCAATCCCTCAGTGTCGGGGAGGCTCATCCCTGGGAGTCATGTTCCATGCAGAAGGAAAGTTATTGCATTTATATGCTGAGTTCAGCCTAGAGAAAGACCACATTTGAGCAACAAGGAGGCTCCCTGTAGGTAACTCTTAGGCACCCTTCATCACTAGGCTAAGTTTCAATTTCAAGAGCAAAGACTCATAAGCATAGTCATCAATATCAAGGGTCCTTCAATGGATCATCCTCCTTCACAAGTCATTGTCCTTGTATGTGGGACATTCTTGTTTTTCCATTAGAGAATGTGGCAGAGCTCCACCAGATGGGAATTTGAAATTCTTTTGGTTATTGTGTAACTCTCCACCTACAGTGACAATGCCCCATGAACATTTGAACACATTTATATGCCTCATATGTATACCCAGGTGAACTTCTTCACATGTATCCTCCATCACTGACACCTCACACCAATGATCCTCCCTTGCCACAGTTGTAACACTTCTGTTATCTAAAACTTCTTCAAAACTGAAGCCAATAAAATAGCCACATAAAATTAATAAGAAAATGAAATAGTAATGAGAGTTTTATGCATAAGAAGTAAAAATAGGGTAATATCTTAAAAATTGGAATATTAAAAAAATGAAAAAATATTTGAAGAAAAAACTTTTTTTTTTACATTTTGCCTTTCATCACTGTAAGACTATTATTCTGTATGTACAGTGACATTTTCTTTCATTTATTCCCCCAGTGTCTTATTTTATTTTATTTTTTCAATTTTTCTTCAAAGAAATTTTAGATCACAGTAAAGTCATGTACAGAATACAGGGGCTTCCCATATACCCAACATCTTCCCTCACTTCCACTTTCCCCCATCAATAACATTTAATATGTGGATGGTACATTTGTTACAATTGATTCACAGATATTGAAACATAGCTACTAACCATTGTCAATGGTTCACATTATGGTTTACACTTTGGACCGTATGCTTTTAAAAGATCTGATAAAATTTAACATGGCCTGTATCCATGTTTGCAAGATCATGCAGAACACTTCCATCACCCCCAAAATGCCCCCTGTTCCATCTATTTTATTCTTTCCTCTCCTTCCCATTTGGGTCCATGTCGACCACCAGACTTCATGCCTTGAAGGACAAGATTCATAATTACTTCTGTCTTCATTGAGGGCTTGACACACTGGTCTGTCCTCCTCTATTAGGCACTGCCAATGCTCTCAAGTGACTCCCTTCCCTCTGTTTGAGAATACAGTGGGCCTGCCTAGGCTGGGAGTCCAACCTTTCCCACTTATTATGTGGGTCTTTATCCACTGATGCACAAATTTGCCCTGTGCCTCTCAACTTACCTTAATTTTTTTTCTTTCCATTTTCACATTTGTTGAATAATTGTCAAGCTTTGATGGTCTTCCAAACTTTGGGGAAAGTTAATTATGACAAATTTTAACCATTTTCATTGTTTCCAAGGGGGATGTGGGCCAAATGTATCCTACTCCAGAATTTTACTCATGTCAGATCCTACCCATCAGTTTTTGCATACTGTCCACTCTTTCCTTTAGAGCTCTTAGCATATTATTCATGGTTATTTTAAAACTTTCAACTGATACTTCCAACATCTCCTACAAACCGAGGCCTGGATATGATATTGCCCTGATCTTTACATTATTTTTCCCTTTTTGCAAACCTTGTGATTCATTTTTGAAAGCCAGACATGAAATATCAGGTAAAGGCAAGTGAAGTAAATAAACTTTTGACTTTAGGTCTTATGTTTACTGCCTAGGAGTTAGGCTGTTTTATTGTTTCCTGTAGCTGCAAGTTTCAGTGGCAAAATTTTCTTCTTTGGTCCTTTTATCTGACTCAGTTGTCTCTGGGTTTCCTTAGGGATTCCTTCTTAAATTGGGACTGAGCCTGGCAATTTTTAATAGTTGTAATGCATTCTTACATACAGTATCTCTATTAATGTGTTGTAATATGTAGGAGAGGTAAATGTTCTATAATCTTATGAAAAGTTTTCCTTTAGACTGTGGTCCTGGGGCTATGAAATTCACAAATGATTCTCACCTTTTTTTTAAAAAACTCTTATGTGAGAAGTGGGAAATGCCAGAGAGAACAGAATTTGAGCATCTATTTTTCTACCAGGTAAATTGGGCTTTGATAAAACCCAGTTTGGTTAGGTTCAGGTAAAATACTGCCCCTTAAAGACTGTCCTTTGTTAAGGAAAATAGAATGCCTTGTGAATATTTTAAATGGTTACTTTTTCCTTCCTGCTGTTCAAGATACAATTTGATTTTTCTGCCATCTTTACAGTGACAACCTTGGGATTCACGGATGCACAATGCAAGAAAGTGTGAGGGTCCCCCTAACTTTGGGCTTCCAGATGTTTTTTTTTAACTCAAGTTACTGTATACTCTATCTTCGGCAATTTGTCATGTCAACTAGTTTAATTGTAAAAAAGGGAAATTTAATATGTCCCATTTAAGTGCTTCTACCTGTTGCGAATCCTGATAAACTAAATGTCTGTATCGGCATGTCTTTCTAGTTTTGGGATACTGTTTTGCCCTGTGACCTCAAATCATGACAGATCTCAGAAGAACTGATTTTAGATATTTTAGCTTGCCATCAGGACAGGAGTGGGTATTACTATATTCTTCATGTTGTGCTAAAAAATAGAAATATTTCTTACAGGAATACACTGATCATGCTCTGATATCAAACTTGTGCTTGTCCCAAAAGAGATATAACAGTCTTCCTTGAATAATTATCAGAGAGATTACAAATGATGTTTTGAAAATTTTGCGTTTGTCTCAAATTCACTCTTAAGAATTAAGTGTTAACAGATTGTTTTGATTACTTGTTTTCATGAAGTTGTTTTAGTGAATTCAAAAGACAAGCACACTGGTGCAGAAAGGTTTATTTTCATTAGGAGAGAAAAATATTTTCACTCTTAAGGAGTCCCCAAATGAGCAAAACTTGAAACCAAATTAAAAACATCAGAGGTGACTAGAAATGAAAATCATTTTCGTCATGTACCTTGTTCATTAGGCATAAATTTGAGAAAAAATAACAAATGAAAAGTCATTTCGCATATGTAGAGGGTAAAAGTAGAAATAGAAACTAAGCCAATATCCCAGCATTGTGAAACCCTGCAATATGGACGAGCTTTTAAGATTGTGGAGTATCTATATCTTGTAGCTAGTTGTAGGTTTGTCTCTAAGCTATAGTTTTGTCTTTTGAGATGCTTAATTACACTCTCTGAAAATATTGTCATGTACACTCAGTATATTTTTGGAAGTTTCAAAATAGATATAACCAATATAAGTAATTGAAAATGGAAAGGAAATAATTTAATAAAGGAATAAATATCTACGGTGTTGAGCAAATGAGTGCAGCAGATGTCTCCAGAGACATGGCTGAACCTGGATGTGGGAGGCATATGGGCAAGTGAATTAACCAGAGTATACATTTTCCCATGGATTTCACAGAGGAATTAACTTCATAATAAGTGAAAAGAAATTCTATGAAAAATCTGAAAACATATGAAGCCATCAAACCCTGAATTTGTCAACTTCAATTATAATAAATGAAAATCAAGTTATACATAAATAAGAGCAGCAATATGAGTATGTCACTAAATGTTCAATATGGATACATTCAAATGTAGTCATAAGTATATACATGACAGTTTATCTATTTGTATAAAATGTTGCACAGGAATGCTAATTAGTAATTTATTAGGAAACATTATAAGGTATATTACCTAAAAATAAGGCATTTTCTACTCACAATTCTCACCATAAAAAAATGGACTGAAAAGTTTTTTTTCAGTTTGATTCAATGCCAAAAAACTACTTTATGATGTACCAGTTTTTTTCAAATATTTTTTTCCTTCCCTCTTTTACATCTTTGTTGCTCAAACTGTAGATGATGGGATTCAGCATGGAAATCACATTAGTGTAAAATATAGACACTATCATATCATTATCCGATGCTTAGCTGGAACTTGGCCTCATAGACTTAAAGTGGATAGTCCCATGGTAAAATGACACCCCAGTTAGGTGAGAGACACAGGTGGAAAAGTCTTTTCACCTCCGTTCACCAGAACGCACCTTCAGAATGACCATTAGAATGAAAGCATAGGAGATCAGGACTATAGAGCCCACAAAGTAGAAGAGTAGACGTTAGTTGATGTGAAGGTCAGAACAAGAAATAGTGAGGAGTGGAGATATATCACAAAACACATGCCTAATTTCATTGGATACACAGAAGGAAAGGCTAAAATTGACCACTGTATGTAAAGTACCATGCAAAATGCCATCAAAATAGGAAGCAATGATGAGTGGCACATAGACTTGGGGTGACATGTTAACTGAATACAGAAATGGATTGTAGATTGCTACATAGCAATCATAACCCATTGCAGCCAAGAGAAAGCATTCTGTGGTTTCAAAAGAAATAATGAAAAAAATCTGTGTAACACATCCAAGGAATGAAATATCTCCATTATCCTCCAGGAAATTGACCAATATTTGGGGGGTGACAACTGAAGAATAGCAGGCATCCAGGAATGACAACACACTCAGAAAATAGTACATGGGGTTGTGGAGCGAGGCATCCTCAGTAACCAATAAAACCAGTCCCAAATTTCCAAACAGAGTAAAAAGATAGGTTGCTAGAAATAATAAAAATAGGAAGACCTCCAGCTCAATTTTATCTGTGAAGACCATTAATATAAACATGGTAACTTCAGTCACATTCTTCAATGGAATCCTGTTTGTATCCAAATCTGATGGTACCTCTGACGTCTCAGTTTATATATATAAGTTTGCAAGACACTGTCTGGTGAAATACAGTTCACCCAATAATATATCCCCATGTCTGCTTCTTAGGACATTGATAACCTAGGCAATGATTGGATAGACATTGATGAGGAATTGGGCCCAGGTGGATGCAGTTCCCAGTATATATAAAGGGAAGTCATGGTTTCATTCATTTGTTACCTAAATTTGTCATCTTAGAAAAGAAAACAAATTAATTAAAGTGGATTGTTTTTGGTTAAATTTAGAACTACCATTCCTTATATTATATCTTCTTAAAATTCATAAAAAAACAATGAAAATCAAGGTTTCTGTACCCAAATATGTTACAGTGGAGTGTAACACCTTAATAATAATTCAAAATTTCCTACAATGAGCATAAAATAACTTAGTTAATGATCATAATTTTAAAATCACATATAACTTGTAAGATTGTATTAAGTTTAGAGAAGAAAAATCAGGATGAAAGTTAAGTCATTTAAAAACGTTCCCACGTGAATACAACTGGGATTTTAGACAGACATTTCATCTTCTCTTCCAAGACAGCCATTTCACACCAAACCATTTTATGTTTTCTTCCCAGGCAATAATTCTGTTCCATTAGTTCTTCTGGAATAATTTTGAACAAGGCATCCATAGTTTTTCTGGAAAAAAGTGCACCTTGGGTATCATAAAATACAGTGCAATATCTTTTATTCTTTTTTAAATTATTCTTTCTTGAAAGCATAACATTAAGTTGTCCATTTATGTCTCTTCAAGTTATTGTAATTATCTATGTATTTGCTCATTATTTCTGCAAAGTCCTGGGATACATATTACAGACTTATTTCTGTAAAAAGAAATCATGACCATACCGTTAAAATGTAATCATTGCTAGTGGAGCTTCTAAAATAACTATAAAATATTATCACCAAAAAGCAATAATGAACTGATAATTAAATCTCTTGTTATTGCTTTTCTACAATATAATGTTTTAATTCTAGTATATTTTCTTATGTCAGCATAGTGTTTCTTTTGTGGAATATGCAGAAAGAAAACTGCATGACCATAGTTAACAGTATTGTAATATTCTTGCATCAATATCAAAGAAGTCACTATATCAACGGTAAGGGTCAATAATAGGGGGTTATGGGATTTTTCTTTTGGAATAAGGAAAACGTTCAAAGGTTTATTGGGGTGATATTTGCTCAACAGTCTGATGGAAGTGAGAGCAACTGAGTGTACACTTTGGACGGATTGTACAAAGAATGTTTCTGTATAACACAGTGAACCATGTGGTGGAAGACAGACTGTGGTAAACAGTACATATATGAGAACATTTTCTTATAAACTAAAACAAATGTGCAATACTAATACATGATATTAATAATAATGGCTAAATGGAAAAAATATACTAAATGTACACTATGGGCCATAGTTAGAGGTAATAGTCTGGTGAGGTTCTTTCCTAATCTGTAATAAATATTTCACAGCAATATAAAATGTTGGTAGAGGGATGATGTATGGGAATTCTGCACATAGTGATGCTTGTTTTGTAAGCTCACAACACCTCTGATAAAAATATCAGAGATATTGTGGTGGATAACCTGGGCTTGATCATTCTTACCATGATAGACTCCAGGTAACAAGTACCTATGTATTTTTTCTCAGACATCTGGCTTCCACTGATTTTTTTGTTCAAAAGCCATTGAATCCAAAATGCTATTGCCTTTTCTTTCAGATCAGCCTAGTGTCTCCTTTCATTGGTTTGCTACCCAAATCATTTTCTTCCATATAACTAGTGAAATTTTCTTTTTGCCAGTGTCTTTAGTTTACCACAGGGTTGCTCATGCACAGTACCAGAAATGGATTGGCTTTACTAATGTGGATTTATTTGGAGTAAACCTTACAGTTTTGAGCCCATGAAATGTCCAAATTGAAGCACCATCAGAGATGCTTTCTTACCAAAATCTACTACTGGTGATTATGGCATCCTGCCAAGTTGTGAGGCAAGATGGTGGGCAATCTCTTCCTAGGTTCCTGCCTTCCCCTCAAGGTTCACTATCTAATGGAGTTCAGCTGTGAAAGGTCAGACATATGGCAGGGCTTGTCTCCTCAGCCTTGAGCTGCTCCATGGGCCCAGCCTATCCAGGGCCTCTTTCCGTGCCTCTGTGCTCTATGAGTTCCAGACTCCAGAATCTCCCTCAGCCTGTCAGGGCCACTATGTTTTCCTGAAGACCCCTCTCTCACATGGCAGGATCAAATATGGCAGCTTCCTTTCTCTTTGTGTCTCTCTTTCTGTGTGTCCCTTTATATAAGACTGAACAAGAGGGCAATGTGTCATACCTCATTGGTGTAGTTCAAACAAAAGCAATGTAATCAAGTGATCTAAAGTAAATCTAATGAAATCAAAGGGTAGCACACCAACAGGAAGAGATTAGTTTAAGAACATAATCTTTTGAGATTCAAAAAAGAACTTCAAACTCTTAGTCAGCAGTAGAATATGACCACTATGTGACCATCTGTAACCCTCTACTCTATACAGTCATGCCACAAACAACCTGTCACTTGCTAGAAATATCTTTTCCCTACAAGACTTTTGTGTTTTTACTGATTATCATAAAAATTTTCATATGTTCTTTTTGTGGTTATAATGTAACCAGGCATTTCGACTGATAGTCTCCCCATGATATCTTGGTTCTGCTCAAACACACATGAAGTTAAATTGATAATGCTCATCTTTTCAGTTTTTAATTTAGTGCCATCTCTTCTGATAAACCTCATGTTCTACATGTTGATCCTTACATCTATCCTTATGATGAAGTCTGCAGAGGGCAGGCACAAAGCCTTCTCCACATGTGGATCTCACCTGAGAGTAGTGGTGGTATTCAATGGAACCCTATTCTTTATGTAAGTGCAGCCCAAAGCCATTCATTTCTTTGATAATGATAAAATGGCCTTGATATTTTATACATTGATGATACCCAAGCTGAATCCCCTGATCTTCACTTTGAGAACAAAAAGTTGAAAAAGGCCCTAAAGAGAACCTAGAAAATGTGTGCAAATGTTCTCTTCAAAATTCACTGTAGGATACAGCAATAATAAATTATGTTACAGGCAATTTATATGCTATCTGATATTTCTTTAGCCTAGTACACTTGTGTACAGCTGGAAACACATTAATTCCCTCCAGAATAGGATGAAAGTCATTGGATAATATTCATTGTTAAATTTGACATCCTTAATACTAGACACGAAACTAATACAACTTATGCCATATGGTAAGGTTAGTGAGAAAACAAAGACATTCATTTTATGTACATATACAAACTTATTCATAACAAAACAAGGATGAAATATTCATGATCACTAAAGTCCTCCTTTCTGTAACTAGTAATGTGGTCAAAGTTCATATTTATCACTACCTTCTTCCACTACCCATTCCATGTTTGTTTTACCCTCAGAAAGCACATCAGGTGGCCATGGTTCTTCATTCCTGAAAATTCTGGGCCGTTGTTAGTCCTGCTTGGATTGGGTTTTTGCAATTTTCCATTGACTTTAATCACAGGGTATGGTAGTACTAATAGTCATCCAAGGGAATCTCCTGTATTCCAGGAAAACTCTTCTTTACTTTCCATTTTGTGGGTACAGTCTTATTTCCCCTTGAGAGTCAGGATTAATCACTCAAACCACTACAATAATTCCCTTCATTACCTGTTGATTCAGAGACACAAGGAGCCCAAAATGATTGGGTGGTAATCTTAACATCCAGTTCAATGGAATCGTTGTGTTCCCTGGTCAAAGGACTACTACTTTTGGAACCAAGATCTGTAGACCAGCCAAGGTTAAGGATGCAGGGACAGGAATCAAAAATGTTTTTAGTGGATCACTAGGGATAATAATGGGTGGTGCCACTCTCATTTCCAACTGTTGACTCCTGAATCTGTAAATCCTGGTGTATTAGTCAGCCAAAAGGGTGATGATGCAAAGTACCAGAAATATGTTGGTTTTTATAAACGGTATTTATTAGGGGTTGAAGCTTAGTTACATGGCCTTGAAGTGGCGAACTCAAAGTTCCTTTCTCACCAAACTCTGTCGCCACATGTTAGAGCAAGATGGTTGCCAGTCTCTGCCAGGGTTCAGCATTCTTCTTTAGACGCCATGGTCCCAGCTTCTTCTGGTCTCAGCTGTAGGCTGGTACAAGACTCATCTCTCTCCCTGGGGCTTGTTTCTTCCTGGGCTCAGTTGCTCTGTTCTCTCCACAAGGTCAGCTGTATACTATCAGGCTTTCTCTCTTCCCAGGGCCTCTGCTTGTCTATGGAACCATCTCTATTTCCTCATGTATTTGTTTCTCTCTGTATTTACTTCCTGGGGCTCCAGCATCAGAACTCCAACTCTCTCCTCTGCTTTGTAGTTTTCTCAGTGAGTCCCCACCCACCAATGCGGTGGGTACTCAACGTTCTACTGATGTAGCTGAATCAAAGCCTTAATCATAATTTAATCAAGTAAAAGTGAAACCTCTGAATCTTACACAATCTAATATGCCCAGAGTAACAGATCAGTTTACAAACATGAACCAATTTCTATTTTTGAATTCATAAATAATACCAAACTGCTACACTCCACTGTCTGAATTCCAGACATGACAATATTAAAAAAAAAAAAAAAAAACTAAATCAGTAACAATGCTAAGTAAAAAATAATATCAGAATCAGTTCAAAGAAATACAGTTTGTCTTGGGGCAAAGTCCCCTCTGGCTATAGACTTCTGAAAGTTACAAAACAATTTATCTGCTACCAATATACAAAAGGACAGACAAAAGATAAACATTTGCATTACCATAAGGAGATATTGGGAAGGAAACATGAATCATGGGTCTCCTAGAGTTCCATAAACCTGCAGGGCTTACTCCATTCGATTTCAAAGTCTGAGAGTCATTCTCAAGATGACTTCTTCTCCCTGGGGCCTCATGAGGACCCATCCTTTCCACAAACTTGTCCAATGGCCACTTTCTTGGTTACACCCTGTTATAGTTAGGCTAATGTGTCCACTAGGCCAATTAATTGTGCCCAGTTGTTTGGTCAAGCAAGCACTGGGCTAACTGTAATACAAGGACATTTATGGACTTTAGTCATCAATGAGTTTACTGCATAGATGACTGATTACATTTACGGTCAACCAGGGAGATTGCCATAAGCAATGAGTGATGTTTAATCCAATCAGTTGAATACCTTAAAGGGGAAGTGATTTCAGCATTCAGAGAGAATTTTCCAGCTCATCTTTGGACAGCCAGCATCTCCTAGAATTTCATCAAAGACCTTCACTGGATTTTCATGGGAGCCCCTGATTTGCGGCCTGTCTGCAGAACCTGGACTTGTGCATTGCCATGGTCACATGAGAGAGTTTTATAAAACCTCATACTATTCACAGATATCTCTTGTTGATTCTCTTTTCCTAGAGAGCCCTGACTAATAAACTCCCTCATCAAGCATGTGGGTGTTGATCGAGCCCCAGCTCTCCCCCTACAAATATCTTAGGGTGATGGCCACACTTTCCCTGACCTCTGGGGTAAAGTGTTAATGCCTCTAGTATAGTGAAGTGATGAAAACATCCTCCCTAACCTTTAGTATGTAGGCCCAACCATCTCTGAGCAACCAGCTGGTGACCTGGCTTTCCCTAATCCATGGGAGACAGGCCCACTGCTCTCAGACCTATGGGAAGTAGACCTTACCCTGCCTAATCCTTTCCTGAACAAAAACTGGGGTGGCAAAACTTTCCCTGAACAGCTGGCAGGAACATCCACCCTTTTCAACTGCTGGAGCAAACTCATCCTCTCTGTACACATGGGTGGGGTTCCTCTCTTAGTCAGAGGAGATGTTTTAATTCCAGATCTCAGCTTCCATGATTTTCCTCTTAAAGCCATTTACCCTTCCATATCTCCCATCGACATCCCTTTTAGCCCAGGATGACAGTGGTTTTGTTCATACAGCTCTCTCAAAAAGCTTGTTGGTTTAGCATGCAAGAAGCAGAGGTCCAAGCCATCAGATAGTAAGACTATCCACAAGTCTTTCCTGGATAACTGTATTTCCAATCCTGATTTACAAGTTCCATGTTTTGTCAGTTCCTTAAATGGGGCACTATCATCTGGGGGCTTGATTTCCAGAGGTTTGAAAGTTCCAGAATCAATTTCTGTTTTCTTTGTACCCAACAATTAAGCTCTCCACTCATCTCTCTCATCTAGCATTTTAGTATAAGCTGCAAGAAGAAGCCAAGCCATATTCTCCAAGTTTCCTTTGGAAAGCTCTTCAGCTAAATGTCCAGGCTTGCCACTTTCAAATTCTGTTTTCCATAAAACATCAAGAGATAATCTTTCTAAGTTCTCTGCAACCTTAAAACATGGATTGCCCTTCTTCCAGTTTCCAATAATAGTTTCATCATTTACTTTTAAGGCCCCATAAAAAGTCTCTTTAGCCTCCATATTCCTACCAACAGTCTCTTCAAAGCAGTCAAGGCCTTTTCTATCAAGCATCTCACAATTCCTCCAAAAAATACTCCTTACCCATTTATAAAACCAATCCAGCATTTTGGTCATTGCAAAAGCACTATCCTACTCTCTGGTACCAAATTCTGTATTAGTCAGCCAAAGGGTACTGATGCAAAGTACCAGAAATCTTTTGGGTTTTATAAATTGTATTTATTTGGAGTGTAAGCTTAGAGTTAGAAGGCCCTAAAGAGTCCAACTCAAAATTACTTCCTCATCAAACTCTGTTGCCACATGTTGGAGCAAGATGGCTGCCAGTCTCTGCAAGGGTTCAGCCTTCCTCTTCAGGCTCCATGTTCCCCACTTCTTCTGGTCTCTGTTGAGGCTGGCATAAGGCTCATCTCTTTCCCTGGGGTTGTTTCTTCCTAGGCTCAGCTGCTCTATTCTCTCCACAAATTCATCTGTAGACTATCAGTCTCTCTCTCTTCCCGGGGCCTCTGCCATGTCTATGGAGCTGTCTCTATTTCTTCATGTATCTGATTCTCTGTGTATTTACTTCCAGTGGCACCATTATCAGAACTCCAACTCTCTCCTCTGCCATGTAGTTTTCTCTGTGAGTCACCACCCACCAAAGGGCAGGGTCTCAAGGTCTTACTAACATGGCCATCGAAGCCTTAATCATAATTTAATCAAGTAAAAGTGTAACCTCTGAATCTAATACAATCTAATATGTCCACAGGAAAGGAGCAGTTTACCTATATAATTCAATATCTATTTTTAGAATTCCTAAATGATGCCAAACTGCTACACCTGGCTATGGGAGAATAAGCACCATAGATTGGATGCTGATTATGAGCATACAGAAGTGAGTGGATGCAGCTCAGTGGTTGAGTGTCTGCTTCCCTTTTATGAAGTCATGTGTTCAAACCCCAGAACCTCTTTAAAACACACACATACACACACACACACACACACACACACACACACACACACAACTCCTCCTGGACTCCTGGATAACATTGCCCCAACCCTAAAAAGTATTGCCACTTATTTGGTGCCGTAATTGAGTCTCAGAAGGCCATTCCTCTGTTCTATCAATCCAGTTGCTCAAGCATGATGGGGAACATAGTAAGACCGATGAATTCCATGAGCATGTGCCCATTTCCATGCATTATTTGCTGTGAAATGGACTCCTCGACCAGAAGCAATGCTGTGTGGGATAACATGATGGTGGATAAGATATTCAGTAAGTCCATGGATGGTATTTTGGAAGAAGGATTGTGTGCAGGAAAGGCAAACCATATCTAGAGTATTGTCTATTCCAGTTAGAACAATTGCTGCCCCTTCCATGATGGAAGTGGTCCAATGTAATCAACCTGCCACCTGGTAGCAGGCTGATCACCTCGGGGAATGGTTCCATATTGGAGGCTGAATGTGGGTCTCTGCTTCTGGCATATAGGGAACTCAGCAGTGGCTGCAGCCAAGTAAGCTTTGGTGGGGGAATTCCATGTTGCTAAGCACATGCATAACCTCCATCCCTACCACCATGGCCATTTTGTTCATAAGTCCATTGTGCAATGACAGGAATGGCTGGGGAAAGAGGCTGAGTGTTAGCCACAGAGTGGGTCATCTTATCTACTTGATTTTGACAATTTTCCTCTGCTGAAGTTACCCTCGGGTGAGCATTCATGTGGTACACAAATATTTTCATGTTTTTGTCCATTCAGAAAATAACCACATATCTTCATTACCAATTTTCGAATCATATTCCTTCCATGTCCCTTAATATCCTTCCAAACCATTGGCAGTATCCATTAATCAGTGTACAAACCCACCTTGGGCCTTTCTCCTTCCAAGCAAAATTAACAACCAGGTACACTGCTCAAATTCTCCCCCAGGAGGGATTTGCCCTCAACACTGTCCTTTAGCGATGTCCCAGAAAGGGCCTGTAGTGCTGCAGCTGTCTACTTTTAGATGATACCTTCATTTGGTGCAGAACCAGGCCCAAGTTTTTTGTTTCTCAGTCAACTGAGTGTAAGGAGCTCCCCAAGAGGCCATAGCTGTGCGCTGGGAAAAAGGAGGTATGGTGACAGTAGTGATGACCATGGGCATTTGGGCCACTTTGTCATGTAACTTACTTGTGCCTACAGGAACACTGCTCAAGCGCTATCCCATATATACCACTTCCATTTTATTATTGAGTATTGCTGTGCACATCCGACTTTATTGTTTGGTGGGTCAAACAATACCTAGTTCATGATAGGCAACTCAGGTCATATGGTAACTTGGTGGTACATGTTTAAGTTTCAGTCTTTACTAAGGCCCAGGAGCAGGCCAAAAAAGCTATTTCTCAAAAGAAGAGTAGTTATCTGCAGAGGATTGCAGGGCTTTGTTCCAAAATCCTAAGGGTGTGATGTCTTGTGGGAGGTAGAGATGATCAAGGTCCCTGTGGACAATATTATGACATAGGGCTGCAGAGTTGATATACCCCTGAGGCAGTACTGTGAAGGCTTATTTCTTTCTTTCACAACTGTTTCTGGTGGTCCTTACTAATGGCAATTGTGAAAGAAAACATTTGCCAGTTCAATAGTTGCATATCAGGTACCAGGGTATGTGTTGACTTTCTAAAACAATGATACCACTTATGGGACAGCAGCTGCAATTGGAGTCACCACTTGGTAAGTTTATGATAATCTACTGTCATCCTCCGAGATCCATCTGTTTTTTGTGCTGGCCAAATAGGAGATTTGAATGGGGATGTGTTGGGAATCACAACCCCTGCATTCTTCAAATCCTTGATCGTGGTATTGATCTCTGTAATCCCTCTGGGAATCTAGTGGCTTCCACTTGGCCTTTTCTACCATAATATTTCTCACTCCACAATGCAGGTATCCAATGTGGGGATTCTCCCAGTTACTGAGTATATCTATTCCAATTATTCATTCTGGAACTGGGGAAATAACCACAAAATGGGTCCAGGGACCCAATGAACCCACTGTGAGATGGAACTGAGCTAAAACTCCATTGATGACCTGATTTCCATAAGATCATACTCTAAATAGTGGACCAGAGTGACTTTTTTGTTCTCCTGGAATTAACATGACTTTTGAGCCAATTTCTAATAATCGCCAAATGTTTGATCATTTCTTTTTCCCCTATACACAGTTACCCTGGTAAAAGGCCAAAGTTCTCTTTGGGGAAAACTGGGAGGAATATTAACAATATAAATTTTGGGCAGTGTAACAGCATCATTCCCCAAGGGGACCTGGCCTTTCCTTCATTCAAAGAGCCATAGGTCTGTAAACTGCCTCAATTCTGGAAATTGATTAAGCGACCATGATTCTGTGTTTCTGTAATTTAATTTAAGGTTTTCTTCACTTGGCAAAGAAAT
Organism: Cabassous unicinctus; assembly: GCA_029593785.1. NCBI lineage: Eukaryota > Metazoa > Chordata > Mammalia > Cingulata > Chlamyphoridae > Cabassous > Cabassous unicinctus. The sequence continues at coordinate 13,509 of JAQZBX010017929.1, read as the reverse complement.
TTTCTGCTTATACAGATCAGGTAGGAATTTAGTAGACTGCCAATCTATTTTGCTTCTAGGAACCTCATATACTGGCCAAGGCCATAACTTTATGAAACACAGACTCTTTTGATTGTGGCTTTGAGTCTGCCTTTCATTATGGTAGCCATGCCCACTTAATCACTAGTGATTAAGTGCTGCTACTTGGCTTCTGCTAACCCAGGATCCAACCAATCCATAGTGTTTACAGATTCTAGTTGCATGAAAGAAGTTCCTACAGTAATATCTGGACTATAGAGAAGAGCAACCACAGAGCTCTTCAGGGCAGATGGAGTTAGTCTTAGAAATTTAGTCTTCACAATCCTGGTTAAAAGTGTGTCCTCTGAACATTCCTGGAGTGGTTTGGCAGGTTTCAAATGGTGAATTCATTCTAGCATTCCAATCTCTCTAAACCTTTGGATCCCTTCATCTACAGTATACCAGATTAAATGGGGCATCTCGACCTCAGATATTCTAAGCCATCTTTTGGTCAATATTTCATACAGCCATCAGAACAAACTATTAGAGGCCTTTGTAAAACCTCAAGCTATAACATTGAATCCAGACTCTCCTTCGTGGGCTTGAATCAATAAATTTAGGCTGACACAACTTTATAATCTTTTCACCATTTTCCCATACCCTTAATATCCATTCCCCCACATGCTCTCCTGATTTGTGTCTATATAAATTGGAAAACTCATGAGCATACTTCCTCATGGTTCACACTTTGAACTTCCCCATTGTAGACTTGTTGTGATTTTAGTCCAGTTATAGGTCTCCAAGAGATGAAGGGTGGTGGGGGTGGGTGAGGAGAAGTATTAGAAATATCTTGGAAGCTACTGATCTCAGGACATTCCTTTGTATTTTCATCTGGTGAGACAGGATAAATCTCTACAGGCAGGGTTAGATGGCAGACTCCTCAGGGCAAGGTGGATTGTTAGGAAGTTCAGGCTGGAGTTTGGCTGGTATCTGCCTCAGGTCAGGGAAGAGGTCTGGACTCCCTGGGGTGGCTGGAGAATGGGCAGTGTAACCTTTAGTTTGGCTAGTACCCACCTCAGGGATGGGAGGAGGTACAGACTCCCAGGGACAGGCTGGAGGATCAGTGATTCAAGCCTGACATTGCCTGGTCTCCACAGGGCAGACCATCACAAATTTATCTGGCATAGTCTCAGCAGAATTTAAGGTTTCAATGTCACCACCGATATTATAATCAACCCATAAGTCTCCATCCAAATCAACAGGGTTCCACTCTGTTCCAATCAGTGCCCTCACTTTAACAGCAGACACTTGCAAGGCTGAGATTTTAATTTCCCTTATAACTCTGCTACTCATACAATAAGACTTACTCTGGTTTTTGGAGATCCAAAGTCTGCTGCTGCAGGAAACAAGATTTTCTTTCAGAGCATACATAGAAACTTTCACATCATTCATGCAGCATTTAACTTGCAAATTTGAAGGCTTTAGCTCAGGTATTTCTTCTGTAACTTCATCCACCATACTTAGGAATAGCCAGCCAACATCATTATAACCTTTAACTTCACAAAACTCTGTGAAGGTGTTGAAAAAAAAACAACTCTTAAGCAGATCCTTGCCTCTTATAAGCATGGAAGTAAGTATATCCAGTGGTGATATTTTTAATATCTCTATTGCCAACTGACACCATGGACTTTCAGTGGCATCTGGATTATTGGAAAGAGAGTCAGTGCCCTTGAATCTAATCAGAGTAGAGAGCCAATTGCAAAAATCTCAGAACCCATTCAGAAATCCCATTTTTAAGAATCAGTTTCTCAAGAACCACTCCTGGTACCAAGCCGTGCTAGTCAGGTTCTCTAGGGAAACAGAACTGACAGGAGATAGCTGTAAATAGTATAAGATTTTATAAAACTCTGTCACATTACCATGGGAATGCAAAAGTCCAAATTTGGCAAGGCAGGCTATAAACCAGGGGTTCCAATGAAGGTCCTTGATGACTTCCCAGGAGATGCTGTCTGTCTGTAGTGGAGATGTGAGCTCTCTTCTGGAATGCTAAAATCTCTTTCTCTTTTAAGGCCTTCAACTGATTGATAAGAATACAGGCATTGCTGGCAGCAATCTCCTTAATAGATTGTAGACGTGAAAAACCATCTATGCAATCAGCTCACTGATCATTAAAGTCCATGAAATGCCCTTGAATGGCAATTAGCCCCATGCTTGCTTGACCAGACTACTGGGAACCATTACCTGGCAGAAATCACACATTATCCTAACCATCACAATTAATAAAGCTGTTATTGCTCTTTTGATTACTTTTAGCATGATATATCTTTTCACATCCCTTGCTTTTTTTAAAATTTCTTTTATTAGCCAAGTCATGGTTTATAGAACAATCATGCATAAAATACATTGTTCCCATACACCACCCTACCAACTACATGTTGCATTGGTATGAAACATTTATTACAACTGATGATAGCACTTTTTATATTTGTACTATTCTTTAACAGATGTAACCAAAATTCATTTACATATTTTATCTTCTAGGTACTATGTGAAGCAATTTGCATGGATCACCTCATTTAAAACACCCTATATATAGGCCTGTGAAATATACTGTAAATTTTAAAATGTTTTCAATGTGATCAGTTATCAGTTTACAGAACTATCATGTAAATAATAGTGTCTATATCTTCACCTTTTATTTTTCCCTCTATATGTAAGTTGTTTTTTTTAAATTCTGACTTCTTTTCAAGATTTTTTCTTTGCTTTAGATTTCTTCAGATTTAATATATTCCTATATGTAGACTTTTAAAATATTTATCCTGTTTGGTGTTCTTTGAGCTTCCTGGATCTGTGATTTGGTGTCTGTCAATAATTTACAAAAATTCTCAGCCATTAATAACTATATTTCCTCTCCCCAATTCTTTCTCTTTCTGATTACCTGCATTACAGATATATTATACCTTTTGTTATTGCCCCACAGTTCTCCAATATTCTGTTATGCATTTAAGTAATTTTTGTCTTTGCTCTGCAGTTTGTGAAGTTTTAATTGACATAAGTTCATGCTCACAGATACTTTCCTTGACCATGACAAATTATCTGATGTTCCCATTAAAGGCATTATTAATTTTTTACAGATTTTTAAATATCTAGCATTTCCTCTTGATTCTATCTTAGGGTATCCCTCTTTCTGTTTACATTCCCCACTGTGATTTTCTTACTTTTTCTTATAAAAACATACACAGAATTCAAAATTTAACCACTTTCAAGGATACAATAAAAAGGTATTAATTATATTCTCAACATGGTGCTACCATTACTATGATCCATTACCAAATTTTTGTTTCACCTCAACCAGAAACACTGCATTGATTTAGCAATAACTTCCCTTTCCCTCACAATTCAGCCCCTAATAACCTATAATATATTAGTTTTCTCTGTGAATTTGCTTATTCTAGGTATTTTACATAAGTGAGATTATATCATATTTATATTTTTGGATCTGGCTTATTTCACTGAAGTTCATTCATACAGTACTGTGGCATATATCCAAAAGTCATTATTTTAGCAGTGTATAAAGCAGACATTCTTGTCCTTTTCCTAACCTCAAGGGGAAGATCTTCATTCATTCACTACACAGCATAATGATATCAGTGGTCTTTTCATATGTGCCATATATCCTACAGAGAAAGTTGTCATCTATCCTTATTTTACCAAGTGATTTTATCTTAAAATAGCATTGTATTTTGACAAATTGCTTTCTACATCAATTGATAAGATAATTGTAATTTTTCCTTCATGTATTAATGTGGTGTATTACTTTAAATTTGTTTCTTATGTTGAACCAACCTTACATTCCTGGGTTAAGCCTAATAGGGACATGGTGTTTAATCCTTTTAACACGCAGTTAGATTCAATTTGCTAGAATTTGTTGATGATTTTTGCAACTATATTCCTAATGGAAATTGGTTTATAGTTTTCTGTGCCACTTCTCAGTTACAAGTAAATCCCATGTTAGTGTATCCAGACACGGCCCCTGATTAGTGTTTCACAGAGGCAGTTGGGGCTGATGCACAAAGACATCCAAAATTTAAATAAGGTGCACCCACCCTGGGACCCTCACTTGCATGTGCATGGACCACTACTGTAGGGCATACAAACTACCCTGCAGAACCTAGGGAGGGGGAGGGGCCCAGGAAAGCAAACATGTTTTGGTTCCCCTACCTTTCTCAGTTTTTTTTTTTTTTTCTTTCCATTTCAAATTTCTTCCATCATTGTCTAGACTTAATTATCTTCCAAAGTTTGGGGAAAGTTAATTCTGACAAATTCTACCCATTTTCATTTGATCTAGGGAGGCTGTGGGCCAGATGTGTCCTACTCCAGAATCTTAGTCATGTCACCTCCTACCCATCAGTAGTTGCATAATGTTCACTCTTTCCTTAGAGTTCTTAACATATTATTCAAAGTTATTTTAAATTTTCATCTGATAATTCCAACATCTCTGAGAACCCAGAGTCTGGATGTGATATTGACCTGATCTTCAGATTGTTTTTGCCTTTTTGCATGCCTCATGAGTTATTGTTGAAAGCTACAAATGATATATCAGGCGAAGGCAACGGAGGTAAACATACATTTAACATTAGGTCTATGTTTATCTGGTTAGCAGTTAAGCTCTTTTATTGTTTCCTGTAGCTGCAAGAATCAATGACTAAGGAAAACAAACATTTTATTAAGGGAAACAAAATGTCTTTTGAAATTTAAATGGCTATTTATCCCTTCCTGCTGGTGGAGGTACAATGGGATTTTTTCAATTATCTTTAAAATGATAAGCTATTGGGACTTGTGGAGGCAAAATGTAAAAAGTGTGGGGGTCCCCTAACCATGAGCCTCTAGAAGTTTTTTCTCTCAAGTGAGTTCACACTCAATCTTCAGCAATTAGTCAGTTCAAGTAAGTAAATTGTCAATAAAGAGAAATTTAATATGTTCCCTTTAAGTACTTCTACCTGTTGTTGCTCTTGATAAACTAAATTTCTGTATCTACTTGTCTTACCAATTTTAATGTAGTGATTTGCCCTGTGACCTCAATTTCTGACAGATGTAAGAGGAGTTGATTTGAAATATTTTAGCTTGCCGCCAGACAGGAGTGACTATTTCCAAATTCTAGCTATTGGGCTAGAAACTGGCAGTTTTCATCAAAGGAAAACACTGAACATATTTTGCTATCAAACTTTTGCTTGTTCCAATAAAGATATATGAGTCTTTATTGTATAATTATCAGAGAGATTACAAATGATGTTCTGAAAATTTTTGGTTTGGATCTCAATTTCCCACTTAAGAATTATGTGTTAAAAGATTGTTTTGATAAGATTGTATTAGTGAATTCAAAAAACAAGCACCACTGGTGGGAAAAGAGTCATTTTCATTAAGAGAAAAGATATTTTTACTCTTAAGGTGTCATGAAATGAGCAGACATTGAAACCAAATCAAGTACAGCAGAGGTGACTTGAAAGAAAATAATTTTCACCATGTACCTTGTCAATAAGGAGTAAATTTTAAAAAATAACAAATGCAAAGTCATTCTTCATACACAGTGGATAAAAATAGAAATAGAAACTAAGGCCAATATTCCAGTATAGTAGAAACTGAAAAATGGATGACCTTTTAAGATTGTGGAGCATCTATATCCTGTAGCCAGTTGTAAGTCTTTCTCTGAGCTATAATTTTGTCTTTCCTGATCCTTAATTACACTTTCTATAAGTATTATCATGTAGTCTCAGTAAATTTGGGGGAGTTTCAAAAGATTTATAATCAATATAAGTAATTAGAAAGTGGAAAGGAAAGAATTTAATAAAGGAATGATATCTATTGTGTTGAGCCAAAGAGTGCAGAGATGTGTCCAGAGACCTGGATGGATCTGGATGTGGGAGGGCACGTGGGCAAGTGAGTTAATTAGAGGATGCACCTTCCCAGGGATTTCAGAGGAGAATTAATTTCATATTGAGGTCAGAGGAATTTCTATGAAGAATGTGAAAATATATGAAGCCATCAAACCCTGAAGTGATCAATTCTAATTATAATAAGTGAAACTCAACTTATGTATGACTAAGAACAGCAATAAGAGTAAATTAGTAAGTGTTTAATGTGGATATATTCAAACACAGTCAGAAGCAAATAGATGACAGTTTATCTATCTGTATAAATGGTTGCACATGAAGACTCATTAGTAATTTCTTTGGAAATGTTCTAAGTAATATTAGTTAAAAATAAGTCATTTTCTAGTCACATTTCTTATTATAAAAAAATGGACTGACATACAGCATTCTTTTCACTTTGATTCAATGCCAAAAATGTACTTCATGATGAACCAGTTTTGCTCAAATATTTTTTCTCTGTTCCTTTTACATCTTTGTTCCTTAAACTGTAGATAATGGGATTCAGCATGGCAATCCCAACAGTGTAAAATATAGACACTATCATATCATTGTCTGAAGCATAGCTGGAATTTGGCTTCACATACATGAAGAGGATTGTCCCATGGTAAATTGACACTCCAGTTAGGTGAGAGCCACAGGTGGAAAAGGCTTTTCGCCTCCCTTCAGCATAACGCATCCTCATAATGGCCATCAGAATGAAAGCATAGGAGATCAGGACTATGGATATAGTAACTATCTCAATAAAGCCCGCAACGTAGAAGAGTAGAAGCTGGTTGATGTGAGTATCAGAACAAGAAATAGCGAGGAGTGGAAGGATGTCACAAAACACATGTCTCATTTCATTGGATGCACAGAAGGAAAGGCTAAAAGTGGTCACTGTGTGTAAAGTACTATGCAGATAGCCACCAACATAGGAAGCATTGATGAGCAGCACATAGACTCGGAGTGACATGTTAACTGAATATAACAGTGGGTTGTAGATTGCTACATAGAGATCATAATCCATTGCAGCCAAGAGAAAGCATTCTGTTTCCTAATGAAATAATGAGAAAAAGCTGTGTTTCACATCCAAGAAATGAAATAGAGTTACTCTCTTCCAGGAAATTGACTAGCATTTTGGGGGTGACAACTGAAGAATAGCAGGCATCCAGGAATGACAACACACTCAGAAAATAGGACATAGGGGTGTGGAGCCAGGCATCCTCAAAAACCCATAAAACCAGTCCAAAATTTCCAATCAGCGTGAAAAGACAGGCTGCTAGAAATAATAAAAATAGGAAGACCTTCAGCTCAATATTATCTTTGAAGCCCATCAATATAAATATGGTGACTTCAGTCACATTCTTCCACTGAATTCTGTAGGTATCCAATTCTGATGATAGATCTGACATCTCAGTTTATATGTATAGGTCTGAAAGACACTGGTCTTGTGATACAGAGTTTGCCCAATTATATCCCCATGTCTGCTTCTTAGAAGGACGTTGATAACCTAGGCAGTGATTGGGTAGGCATTGATGAAGAAATTGGGCCCAGGTGGATTCCGTTCCCTGTATATAGAAAAGGAAGTCATGGTTTTATTTATTTGTTACCTAAATTTGTCATGTTAAAAAAGAAAAAAATTAATTATTGTGGATTTTTTCTGCTAAATTTTGAGCTACCTTTCCTTATATTATATTGTCTTTAAATTCATGAAGAACAATGAATGTCAGGGTTTTTGTATCTATATATCTTACAGGAGAGTGCAACACCTGAATACTAGTTTGAAATTTCCTACAATGAGCATGAAATACTTTTACTTAATAATTATAATTATAAAATGGGAGCAAATACATTTAGCTCACAAGATTTTGTTAAATGTAAAGGAGAAAATCATGGTGAAATTTATGTCACTTAAAAATGTTCCCATATGACTAAACCTGGTATTTCAACTTGTCTTAAAAATTTGCTATTTCACACCAAACAATTATATGCATTCTTTCCTGGCAATGATTCTTTCCCATTAGTTCTGGAATAATTTTGTACAAGGCAACCAAAGTTATTCTGGAAAAAAGGGCACCTTGTGCATAGTAAAAAAACAGTGCAACATTTTTTCAAATGTTAACAATAATTACATAAGATGTTTCCTATGCATTTACTCATTATTATTGAAAAGTCATTGGACATATTTTCCAGACATATTTCTATAAAAATAAATCATGGCCTTTAAATTGTTATCATTCCTAAAGAAACTTCTAAAATAATTATAAAATATTATCACCCAAAATCAGTAATAAATTGTTAAATATCTTTACTACAATATAAATTCGATTATACTTTGTTTTCCCATATAATGTTTTTCTTTTGTGGAATTGAAGAAAGGAAAGTTCATGACAATAGTTAACAGCTGTACTGTAATACTCTTGCATCAATGTCAAAGAAGGCACTAAAGGTCAATAATAAGGGGGTATGAGATTTTTTCTTTTCAACTAAGGCTTACTGGGGCAATGTCTGCACAACACTGTGATGAAAAGGAGAGCCACTGAGTGTACACTTTGGATAGAATGTACAAGGAATGGGACTGTATAACACAATGAACCATGTGATAGAAGATGGACTGTGGTCAACAGTGCAAATATAACAACGTTTTTTCATGAACTATAACAAATGTACAGTACTAACATATGTGTTAATAATAGGGGGTGTATGAAAAAAATATACCAAATGTAAGTTATGGACCATAGTTAGTGGTAACAGTCTCTTGATGTTCTTTCATAATCGGTAACAAATTTTCCACCATTATGTAAGGTGGTGGTGGAGGGGTGACGTGTGGGAATTCTGAACATTATGCATGTTTGTTTGTAAGCTCACAATTTCTCCAATAAAAATAGGTATTAAAAAAGAAAAGTGCATGAACAAAAAAATTAAAGTCTAAATGTAAAACACAAAAACAAAATATTACAGTGGTCCCCACATCTGGACCGAATGCCTCAGTGATTGAAATAAAGTAATGGGTATAACATATGTAGGCATTATATTTCAGCATAATGACATTTGTTTGTCTTTCACTCATAGCTGGCATATTACTAACTCATTCATCAGTAATTGACACCTGTGTTTCCCAGGGTTTAACAGAATGAAATATCTGCCATAATTTGGGCTGGGCTACATTCAGTGACTTACAAATGATATATCTTCATGATATGAAACACCACACAGTTTTGTGATTTTCAGATTCCCTACATCAAGAACAGAATGAAGATATCAGTTTAAAACTACAGTGGGAGGGAGAATAAAAACCATATGTCATTTTCATCATGAAAGATTATCACAGATCTCTGTGGCCATGTTGAAGACAAATAAAAAGAGTAAATAGCAATGCAAATATGGAGCTAGGGAACTAAAACTGCATATTTGATCCTTAGAGAAATCAAGGAAAAATGTCCAATTAAGGTAATATCTGATTTCTGTGCAAATCCATCATATTACATCTTATTTGTAGAGAACAGACATAAATATAATTTCTAGTATAGTTTGAAATGCTATATTAATGAAATAACAAAGAAATCAATTTATAATGTAAATGTGCATTACTGCATTGTGCATCATAAAAATATTTTTCTATTAATAATAATCCTCATTCTCTTTCTCTCAACTCCACATTCTGTCTTCTGTCTCTCTCTTATGCTTTCTCTTCCTCTCTTGCTTACTCTCTCATTATCTCTATAGGGAAAGGAAATATTCAAATACTTAAAAAAAAAAATCAGTAGTTACCTAAAAAAGAAATTCATTACAAAGTACACTTGACTGACATACACAAGAGAAATTCCAGGTACATCACAGCTCTAAACTTCACTTCTCTGTCAGCTATGAGAGAAAACAACAATTATGAAAGAGTAAGAAAATTATATTTGGCCTCTAAGACCCTGCATTAAAATCTCTGGTTTAAAAATTAGTGATAGTGTTCCCTTCACTCTGTACTTTAGTTATTGTGGGCATAGATTTAATTTTCAATAACCAGGCTGAGGAAAAGTTTACTTTATGATTGTCATGAATCAAATTATAGCCTTGGATATGCTGAAAATCACTGTCCACAAGAAATTTCCAGGATGAAAATAATCTGTATCTGCTCTGTCCACTAAGGTGGCTGCTGGGTACCTGTGATTACTGAGCCTTTGAAATGTGGCTGGTGTGGTAGAAATGATATTAATTATATTCTGGATATATAAGTTTATCTAAAATATATTATTTTAAGCCATCTCCCCCTTTTCATGTTTCTTTCTTTGAAGTAACAATTGTCCCTTCACTTCAGCAGATTTTACTGAGATAATTTTGTAAAGCATTTGACAGTAAATTAAAAAGTTTAATATACAAGCACTTCTGTACATGCCATCCAGGAAGCAGATCCCCGGCGGCCTGGGAGGCTCCCTCCCTCCTTCCCTCTCCCTCCAGCCAGTCAACAGAGGAGGAGCAGGAGGAGGAGCTCATCACCAGGCTGGGCAGGACAAAGCAGGTAGTTTTTAGGGGTGCAGGGGACTGGGGAGAGGGACTTTGCAAGAACAAGCAGAGGGAATAGGGTCCGCAGGTCCCTAATTCACAGCACTGGTGGCCTGTCTCAACCTGTGGGAGCTTCTGCCAAGAGCCACCAACACATCCGGAGCAGGGGCCCCACCTGCTGTCCTGCCTGCCCAAGCACATGCGCTGCCTCATGCTCCCTGCTTGGATGCTGGGTGCTGCCCAGTTCTAGTTTCTGAGGTTCCCAGAAGTACTGTAAAGAAGTCTAACTGGGTGCATACAAGCTGTGAGAACAATGCAGAATATAATGGGATTTGTGGAGTGTGTGTTGAATGGCTCTGAGAGACTCTCAAATCTCATGAGAGGGGGAAGTTTCTCCAGAGACAGTTGGTGTGAACAGTCATTAAAACGAATAGCTGAACTTTACCATGAGACAAGTGACAAGCTGTCATATCAGGACTGTCAATTATTAGAACATAAAATGCATAGATATAAACTGATAAAAGAAGATTTTCAGAATCAGAAAGTGATCATCAAGACACTATCACAAAACTGATGGAAAAACAAAATATATATAATTCACAGGAAATCAGAGCCAAAACAGTATATTTGAAGTAAATCAAAATTAAAAGATGGTGAAACAGGATATAAAAGTTGCTGTATTTATGCTGATGGTAGAAATAAATTTAAAAAGTTAAAGCTCTACTGAATCAGCTAGAGAGCCCTGAAAAGGACCATTGCAGGAAATTTGTGCAAAAACTGGACTTTCTAAGTGGTTGGGACATGTCAACATGTTTTCTAAATGAGCAGTTTCAAGGGGCAGCAGTTTAGCATTTCTTTATAGCAAGCACCTGACTACATACTGATTACATTAGCTCTTCAAGCAACATAGCTCTTCAAGCAATATGTGTCTCAGGGAATAGGCTGGCCAAAAAGAATTTAGTGATAATTCATATGATGACTCTGTATAGCCCCGGAAGAAACACCTCAAAAGCATTGAGGTACATGAGTTGTTGAAATAAGCTGGATTTAAGATTTCTTGTTTTCAAAAAAACATTTTTCAGTAATTAAAATCATTGCAAGGAAGAGTATATGACTGTATTAGTCAGCCAAAGGGGTGCTAATGTGAAATATAAAAAATGGGTTGGTCTTTATAAAGGGTATTTATTTGGGGTAGAAGTCCACAGTTACCAGGCCATAAAGCATAAGTTTCTTCCCTCACCAAAGTCCATTGTCACGTGTTGGAGCAAGACAGCTGCCGACATTTGCCCAGGGTTCAGGCTTCTTGGCTTCCTCTCTTCCCTGGGCTGCAGTTCTCTCCGGGCTTAGCTCCTGTTTCCTCCACAAGGTCAGCTGTAGGCGATCAGGCGAACGGTTCGCTTCTCTTCTCCTGGGGTCTTCTTTCCAACATCAAATCTGCTTCTCAAAGACTGCTTCTTAACCTGCTCAGTCTGTCCTTTGCCTTGCCTTTTATATTCAATTCCCCACCCACCAGGGGGTGGGGCTTAACACCTTAATCATAACCTAATCATGCCCAGATTAACAGATCAGTTTACAAGCATGATCCAATTATATTTTTGGAATTCATAATTACATCAAATTGGCCAACGGTTACACTCCACCCTCTGAATTCCAAAAATACATTACAATATTCAAAAAACTTTAAATCAGTAACAATTCAAGTACAAAATCATATCATAGGCAGTTTAAAAAATACAATTTTTCTTCAGGTCTGCTATAGACCTCTGAAACTTACAAAACCATTTAACTGCTTCCAATACACAAATGGAAAGACAAAGGATAAGTATTTTCATTATCATAAGGAGAAATTGGGATGTTAAACATGAGTCATGGATCCTCTATAGTTCAGTAAACCTGCAGGGCATCCTCCATTTGATTTCAAAGTCTAAGAGTCATTCTTAAGATGATGGTTCCTTCTCCTTGGGGCCACATGGGGACCCACCCTTTCCACAGACTAGCCCAATGGCCACTTTCTTGGTTCCACCCTCTTCAAGCATCTGGGTGTCAACCAAGCTCCGGACCTCACCCTCCAAGAGTGTTGGGGTGATTGCCACACCTTACCCAATCTTTGGGTTAGAGTCTTAGCCCCCCTTAAACAGTGAGGTGAAGACAACATTCCCCCTAACTTTTGGCATACAGGTTCAACCGTCTTGGAGCAATGGGTTGACCACCTGGCCTTCTCTAATCCATGGGGGACAGGTACACCCCTCTCAGACCTATGGGGTGTTGACCTTAACTGCCCTAATCTTTGAGGAATGTGCTCCACCCTCCCTGCACCCTGGGGTGGCAAAACTCTCCCAGAACATTGGGTGGGGACATCCACCTTCTTCAACTGCTTGGGTAAACTCACCCTCTCTGCACAATGGGGCATCAAAACTTTCTCAGAACATCGGGTAGGAACATCCGCCCTCTTCAACTGCAGGGGCAAACTCACCCTCTCTGTACACATGGGTGGGGCTCCTCTCTTGGCCCAAGGAGATGTATTAAGTCCAGATCTCTGCTTCCACAGTTTTCTTCTTAAAGCTGATTCTCCTTCAATCTCTCCTTTCCATGTTCTCTTTTGTCCAAGCTGACAGTGGTTTTGTTCATACAGCATTCTCAAAAACTTTGTTGGTTTATCATGTAGGAAGCAGGGGTCCATGCCATCAGACAATAAGACTTTCCACAAGTCTTTCTGAGATAACTGCATCTTCAATTCTGAGTTATGGGTTCCAAGTTTAGTAAAGTCTTCAAATAGGGCATTTTCATCTGGGAATTTGATTCCCAGAAACTTGGAAGTTCCGGAGTCAGTTTCTGTTTCCTTTGTGCCCAAAAGTTCAGTCCTTAGTGTATTTCGCTTATCTAGTATTTTGCTATAAGCTGCAAGGAGAATCCAAGTCACATTCTCCGAGTTTAGCTAAATGCTAAATGCTTTAGTTCTTCAGCTAAATGCTCCGGTTCGCCATTTTCAAATTCTGTCTTCCATATAACACTAGGAGTTAATCTTGCTAAGTTCTCCGCAACTTAAAAACATGGATCGCCTTTCCTCCAGCGTCCAATAAGAGCTTCATCATTTACTTCTAAGGCATCA
>JAQZBX010017928.1:6754-35189 GCA_029593785.1 Cabassous unicinctus | reverse complement strand
AAAAAAAAAAATTCAAGACATGTCTCAGTCATCTGAGAGATGAATCAAAGAAAATTGAGGATTCAAGAAAGGAAATGTAATAGTACAAAAGGACTACAAATGAACATTAGAATCAATTAAAACATGGATAAAGAATTATAAGATTAATACGAAAGTAAGAATTCGTCAAAGAAAGCACATATACATTTTTTTTAAATAACTGAAAAAAATAGTGGGTTGCTAAGCTCTTATTAAATTAATACATTTAAAAAGTAAATATAGATGTAAAAATTCAAGGTGCAATACAAACCACTGCATTAAACAGTCTACTTAGAGAGAGATCTACCAGGATATAGTAGGGTTTCCCTCAGGAGCATGAGGAGGTTTAATGGTATAACACAGCATTTCAATTTTTTAAAAAAGTCAACCTAACATTTGCTAAAAATTATTTAATGAATTTAAACATATTCCTCATTTTTTAAAAAGATTTATTTATTTATTTATTTATACCCCCCCTCCACCCCCTCCCCTTGTTTGTACTCGCTATCTGCTTTCTGTGTCTGTTCATTGTGTGCTCTCTGTGTCTTCTCATCTTCTTTTAAAGAAGCACTGGGAACCAAACCAGGGACCTTCCATATGGGAGGGAGGTGCCCATTCACTTCAGCCACATCTGTTCCATGCTTGTTGTGTCTCTCATTGTCTCCTCATTGTGTCTCCTTTTTGCATCATCTCGTTGCAACATCTTGTTGAGACATCTCATTGCATCAGCTCGCTGCACCAGCCCTTCACATCAGCTCGTTGTCTTGTTCGTCTTCTTTAGGAGACACCAGAAACTGAACCCAGGGCCTCCCATGTGGGAGCACCCAACTGCTTGAGCCACATCTGCTCCCCATATTCCTCATTTTAAATCTCAGAAAATTAAGGACAGAAAGACATGTTTCCTAACATGGTAAAGAATCTCTCTTAAACCAACAGGTAAATCATAATCAATAATGAAACCCCATTAAAATCACCTCTAAGACTGAGAGCAGTGACACGAACAGACATCTGCACACCAATGTTCATAGCAACATTATTCACCATTGCCAAAAGTTGGAAACAACCCAGGTGTCCATCAATAGATGGATAAACAAACTGTGGTCTATTCACACGATGGAATATTATGCAGCTGTAAGAAGAGATAAAGTCATAAAGCATATGGCAACATGGATGAACCTGGAGGACATTATGTTGAGTGAAGCAAGCCAGACACAAAGGGACAAATACTGTATGAATGCATTACTATGAACCAAATATATTGTGTAACATATTGTTTGATTAAAAAAAAAATTTATATGTATCCATTACATTTAATTGAGAAGTGTATATATTTATTCATCTGTGTTTACTTTTTAGTTTTTAATTGTTTATATTTTCAATTATCAAATATACAAAATAAAGTTAAAAAAAGGAAAAAAAAATCAGCTCTAAGAATAGTAATAAAAACTACCATTTAATTAACACCTACTCTGTGCCAGGGTTCTGGTAGGTGCTGTAGAGGTGTTATTTAATCAGAGGGCAACTCTAAAAAGTTGATGCATCTCACAGATGAGGAAACAAACTTAAGAGCAGACAAAGACATTCACAAATTGTTTTCTAAGATGTAAACCCAAGTGGAGAACGTGCCAGTCCCTAGGAGGGGCTTAATCCAGCTTTCACTTATGCTGGATGGGAAAGCGTTCTGGGCAGAGAGCGAAGCAGCCATGAAGACAGGATTCCAAAGCTGAACGTGAAAGGGAGGCACTTTAGGAAAACTTTGGCTTCCCAGGGAGGACCTGCCCAGGAGGCGCAGGGAACCAATGAGAGTTTATGCGGTGGAGAGTGGTGGTCAGAGATTAGAGATTAGAAGGTTAGAGGCCAGAGGAGAACTAGTGAGCAATACGGACAGTATTTAAAACTCTCAATGATAGGAAGGGGAGCCTGTTGGAAGCAGGTGAGGGGCTTGGGGAAGCTCGGCCCAATCAAGGCAGAGCTCCCAGAGGAAAGAGGACTCAGCCTGGAAAGCGGGAGGCACGGGGGAGGAGGGTTCGGCCTTGCTGAGGGCTTCTGCAGATGTTCAATGCAGACGTGTTTGTGCACGTGGAAAAGCAGAAGTAACAGAGCTGTCCATGTGTAGAGGACTGCTCACATTATGGTACTGCTTTCATATGCAGTACTCTAGATGTTTCAAAGCATTCAACAGTATCTTAGCTTGAAACACATGAAATTGCCATTTTGTAGGTTAAAAAGCAATCACATATCAGCAATTTCATGTGGTTCAATCTAATGTATAGCAAGGTCCTGTTCTCACTTTAAAAGTTGGGGGTTGGGGATCAAGTATAGGTGTGTTCATGTATTACTACAATGACAGGAAAGCTGGGAGCGAGGTGGAATCGGAGTGGTTGGGGAGATGAGAACTTTTTTTTAGGAGTACATGGGAAGCAGGCACTCAACTACTGAGCTACATCCGCTCCCCAATGAAAGTTGTTTTTTTCGTTTGTTTGTGTGTTTGTTTTTAGGAGGTAGCGGGGATCGAACCTAGGACCTTGTACATGGGAAGCAGGTGCTCAACCACTTGAGTGACACCTGCTCCCCGAGAACTTTTTTCACTTTAACAATACACTTCTGTATGGTTTAAATTTGTCACAATTAGTATGGTGATCGCTATTTTTGGAAATAAAGGAAATATAATTAAATATGGAGGTTGAATTAAATATGTTTTAACCCTCAAGTCTGATCTGGTTCTGATCTTGGCTCTGTCACAGACTCGCTGTGCAACCTCTTTCACTTATTTTCTCTTTTCTTCTTTTGTTCAATGGAGGGATTGGATTATACCAGAGGGTCTCAAACCTGGACACACATGAGAATCTCCTGAGGAGCTTTTGGGGGTAAAAATCAACCGGTCTCTGGCCACAAGGTCCCATTTGGAACTCTTTCCAGGGTCAAGGGGAAGTCCCAGATAACTCCAAACAAAAGCCCTCCTCATTGGTCCCCTGAGAGCTCACAGACAGGGGTCATAAGGCAACCAATCAGAACAGCAAACAGCTGGGGCCCCTTCCCAGCAGTAGGAAAGGCCAACCCTGGGGCCTCACATGTGTGTGTGAGGGTAGCATTGCCCACAAGCCATGTCTTGCGTTGTGTACCTATCTCACTTCTAGTTTTCTTATTTCTTAATAAACTCTTTTATTCTTTAAAAAAAAAAAAAAAAAAATCAACCGGTCTGGGAACCTGAATTCCAGTTAGTCCCCTCTCCCAGGTGACTCTGATGCTCGGCCAGATATGGGAATCCCTGGCCTCAGGGCTCCGTAAGTTTCCTTCTGGAAACTCTTCACGCCGAGTCGTTCCTTGTTTTCATCTTTCCCTCTTTGACCAAGTTTAGCTCCAACCCAACAAGATATCCGAGTCTTTATCACAGAAATATCTTAACGAAACTTTCTAGCACACAACACCTCCCCACCCCAGCAAGGACAGGCTGCAGCCAGAGCACTAAAAAAATTTTAATGCTCAGATGCTTCAAATGGATTTAGCTTTTGGTTTTACTTGGATTATTATTTTTTCCATGAATATAAACCATTTTGCATTTTGGAATCCTTCTGCAAACAGAGCAGTTTGTCTTTGTGTTTGCTCATTTAAAAACAAATATTTGCCTGCCAAGCAAATACTGTCTCTTAGGATGTGCTATTAATAGGATAATTAGGCAGCCGGTAATGAAAAGGATTGCTGGTAATTATGGCAAGATTTGTTTTGGCATTTGAAGGCAGCAATGGAGGCTGGAGTGCTAAAATCTACCTTAGAGTTAATTAGTACAATTAGAACACACCTGAAAAAATAGCCCAGCTAATGAACACTTCACTCTACTTTTAAAGTGACAGCACTTGGTGGTTCCCTAGGCTTCTTGGGCAAGCCCAGCCCCAGCGTTTCTAAAATGACAGAGGGTTGTGGACAAGACAGAGCACTTGAATTTGCTTAGTCTCTGTTTTTATAAGACAGCATTCATTGTAAGCTCCTTCCTCTTTCCTCTCAACACCACCCTCCCCATCCCACTTTTTTGTCGGAAAGCATTTTCCCCTGTATTTTCTCACTTGTATCCCATGAGAAACCTTGGTGAGACTTTCCTCCAAGAGAAGGCAGGCATGTGGGCATGCTGGGCATCAGTGGACAAGAGCTCACGCTTGACATACTGGCCATATGTGTGTGCCTGCACGTGTGCTTGGGGGTGGGGTGGGGGGGTTGTTTTAATTTGGGTAAGTGCACACACATACCCCACAGAGAACACTAGAGGATAGCAGAGAAGGAGGGGAATGGCAGTAAATCTAAGGAAAGGCAAGTTATTCAACCTCTTCAAAGTCTTAGTCTCCTCATCCAAAAAATGGGAATAAAATCGGGGCTGTCATTAAGGCTGGAGTGAGACAAAGTATATAGCATGTCTGATACTTCATCGTTACCATCATCATTATTGATGTTGTTGTAAAATGTGCTTTTTCCCTAACTCTTTGTTTGACCAGTCAAATGCTTGAGTTGTCCTCATTCAGACCTTTGGGATGGTTTGGCAGGTGATGAGGAAAGCAGGGCTGGAAACTAAGAGAAAGACCAAACCATAAATGCATTCACAAACCTTGTTCTCTTCACTGCAACCCCTTAAGGCAATCTGCTGTGTGGATGTGAAACCTGCACCCTCTTTTTCATGAGGAGGAAATTGGGGCTCAGAGAGGTTAGGAAACATGTAGTAGGCCACACAGCCAATCAGTGATCAGACCTGGACTGAACCTGACCTGACTGGTCCCAAGCCCATGCTCTCCCTCCATGGCCAAGGGTCTCCTGGTGAGTACTGAGGACTTGGGCCCACAATAGGCACTTTCTTAGGAATTGTTAGACCTCTCAGGCACCCCATGGCCATTAGCATTAGAAATCACAGGAACAGGACTTGAATTTTGTAAACTGAACTCAAAGAAGAAAACCCCTCACATAAAAAGCTGAAATCTATGTCCCCTGCAGTAGCTGGATTTGCACTGATTAATTAGAAAATTGCATTTATATAACACTTTAATCTGTATTTATGCATTGCTAGGGGTGCAGGGAGCTAGGTGGGGAATTACATCCAGATTAGCTTTGATCCTCAAGCAGACAGATTGGAGCAGCTTTCTGTACCGAATGGGGGGAAGCTAAAGAATTTTGAGCAGGGTACCCCAATGAGGACCCTTTTCCTTTCTACTGCCTTGGCTCCAATGATCTGGGGCTCTCAAGGGCACCCTGGAAAGACCCACATAGCCTCCCGGGTCAAAACAAGGGGTGAGATTACCCAAAGAGCTAATTTCCAGGTGAGTTTGGCCCTTGGTTTCCTAAACAAAATTGCTTTTATTCTTCTCAACATGTGTTCACCAAGATTAAAAATCCATAAACCTGCACAGCTTAATATGAGCTGTTTTGGAAGCAGCCCATGTCCTCCCCAGGGTAAGGGATGGAGAAGTGGGAGGAGGCAGGGCTTGAAATCCCGTTTATTGAATTAGAAGGAACCCAACAGATAAAGGATATTAAAGTAGGGATTTTAATACTTTGTGATATTTGGGAGGAAGTTATTTGATCACAAAAACCATTTTAAAGTATTTCACTTATGGTTGCCAATTTCCCTTTAAGTTGGATCCACAGAGGGACAGGGATGGGAGAAGGGGCAGGAGGGTCAGCTCTGTTCTTCAGTAGGGAAGGCAGTCTGATTCGGGCACTGTGTGGGTGTGGGACTCAGGCAACACTTTGTCCAGCCTGCCAGGTGAGGCAGGTGGAGCCAGGCTGTGTTCAGGGTGCTGTGGGGAGGGAGGCGATGTGGCTGGAGTTTGACCCCAGGACAAGGAGACCTCCCACTGTACCAAGAAGTTCGATTCCATTGAATCTCATGTGGCCAAAACTTGTGTGTGACCTTGGCCAGCCAGTTGCCCTAACTGGGTTTGTCCATCAGTTATAATTAGAGGGGTAGACAAAATGACCATTGAGGTTTGTTCCAGCTCGAATATTCTGAATTAATGAACACTTCCATGGATTTCAAAGTCAATCAGAACAGCATTTTCCAAAACTCTCTAATATGCCTTAGAGATGGGAGAGCATTGTGGTTTTGAAATATGGGTTTGGCAGCCAGTCTGCCAGGTGTACATCCACCTGGCTCTACCACTTAAGAGCCCTGCAAACACGGACAAGGGCCTTAATGCCCTTTGCCTTGTTTTCCTCCTCTCTAATACTGGGATGATAGTAACAGCACCTAAATTACGGAGCTGAAGTCAGAACTAGATGAGTAAATGCATGCAAATCTGCTAGAACTGTACCTGGGGCCCAGCAGGTACTCAACAGTGGTAGTTGACCACCAGCCTGACTACAGACTACAGCATCCTCGCCACCATGTGCAATTCATTTGGGCCCGAGAACTCACACGTTGGGCAGCTCCTGGGTTGCTCTTCAACTTGACATGTGTATGGGCCAGTTGCAACCTGTGGCCTATGGAGAGCACTCCAGTTTCCACCTTGAGGTCTTCTTGCTCTACTCCCTCTTATCTAATCCTCAGCGAAGAAGTTCTCCCCACTTCCAGAATACCCAATCATACCCATACACTCTCTTTTCTCTCATTTGCCAAGGAAGTACATGGTCTGTGCTTTCTAAGGGGCTCAGTGGCATTTCCAAATTGGAAAGCAGCCTAGATGCTCATGGAGGCAGGAGAGAGTTTCATGTGAGTGGGGTGGCACTGCTGGAGCTCTGGAGCAGGAGACAGGGAACAGGCCATCTGCTCCACCTGTCTTCCCCTCTCTGGGCCTCCAAGAACACATTTGTGACATCAGGGTATGGCATTAGATTATTCTTTCCCAAAGTGTGCTCAGCAGGACACCAGTTCTAAAAATGCTCTATGGAAGGAAAAAGCCTGGCTGAAAAAAAAAGAGAGAGAAAGATGTGTTGCTGTTCTAGCCTCTTCTTGATGACGAGCAAAGCTCATTAGTGTATCAAAGGCTGTGACAAGTCCTGTAGTTTATTTTTTATATAAAGTTTTATTGAAGTATATTATGCATGTACATAACTAAACAGTAAATATATAGTAGATGTGAACTTATAAAACAAACATGCATATCATCATACAGGGCTCCCATACATCACCCCATCACCAAGACCTTACATTGTTGTGAAACATTTGTTACAAACTATGAACTAACTATAGCCCATATCTATTTTTAATAATATTTTTTTTTATTTTTTAAAAGATACTTAGATTGCATAAATGATACACAAAAAATATAGGGATTCCCATATGCCCCACTCCCCATACCTCCCATACCTTCCCACATAAACATCCTTCATTAGTGTGGCACATTAATTGCAATTGATAAACGCATTCTGGGGCTTTGCCACTGAGCATGGACTATAATTCATATTGTAGTCTACACTCTCTCCCACACAGTTCTGCATGTTATGGGATGAAATAAAATTGCCTGTATCTGTCATTGCAATGTCATTCAGGACGATTCCCAAGTCCCAAAAAAGCCCCCCTATTACAACTGCTTTTCCCTCTCCCTGCCCCAGAGCTTCCAGTGGTCACTGCCTCCACATCAATGTTGTAATTTCTTCTAATGCTAGAATCATAATATGTCTATAGTAGAATACCAGTAAGTCCACTCTAGTCCATAGTTCATTCCCCAATCCTGAAGATTCTGGGATGGTGATGTCCACTCCACCTCTAATTGAGAGGAGGCTTCGATGGATGGGACTCTCTTGCTTGCAGTTGTAGGCTCTCTCGTTTCCTTGGTATCGTGACTGTCAATCCTCACCTCCTTGTTAGTTGTCCTGAGTTAGTTCAATGAACTGGAGAGTAGGTGTTGCAACTCCGCTGAGGCTCCGGGCCCAGCTGGCACACGGACAGCCCAAAGACTCCAGTCTCTTGGATGTACACCTACAAACTCCAGCACCAAGTCCTGTAGTTTAAAAACAAAATTGTTGGGGAGCAGATGTAGCTCAAGCACACATCCCACATGGGAGGTCCTGGGCTTGGTTCCCAGTGCGTCCTAGAAAAAAGAAAAAAAACCAACAACAAGCAAAACAAATGAAAAAACCAACTCAGGGAAGCCAATGTGGCTCAGTGGTTGAGTGCCGGCTTCCCACATACAAGGTCCCAAGTTCAATCCTCCACCCCTGCTACCTCAAAAAAAAAAAAAAAAAAAATGTTTAGTTTTGCTTTACCCAAGGTTTTCCAAGAGTTCCTGCCAACAAAATCCTCTTTTCATGTGACCACCCCCTCACCCCCCCACACACACTGGTTTCCTATAGAATTAGATGGTGGCCTCTGAACCTTCCCAGTTCCAACAGACTGTGCTTCCTCCCCCAGGAAATAATAAACATGCAAAATGCAGCCATCTTTGGAAAAAGCAGTTCAATGTTCTCACTTCTTGGGCTGAAGGTAAAAGGAGAGAAGGGGAAACCAGAACCATGTGGCCAGGTTCACACACTGTCAGTAAAGAACCCATGGCCCCCTGACCCAGGGTAGCTGGGAGAGAGGTGAGAAAGAGGGCAAGGAAGCCGCGGGAAGCCCAGCACAAGTCGCCCGCCATCAATAAATCAGGGACCACCCAGCAAAGCAAGTTGTGCTGCTTGATTTGAGCAAGACTGCTAAACATCTGGACGTTTCTGTTAGACCCATCCCTCCCACTGTCATAAATTTAAGCTAATCCTGTGGGGTCTGAGATCATAAGAATAATCCTCACATCTGTGTGGGCTTTTCAGCTTTCAAAAGCTCATTCACAGAATTATCTCATTAGTTCCCCTCAATGCCTATGGGAGGGACTCAAGGACAATCATCCCCATTTGGCAGATAAGATGCTGAAACCCAGAGAGAGAAGAAGTGACTTTCTCAAGGTCACACAGCAAGGCAATGGTAGAGCTGAGACCAACATGGGCCTCCCCAGCCCCAAAGGCTCTCCCACCAGGATGGTGCCACCTTACAAAGAATTCCCTGAGACACGAGCTTCTATCCCATGTCTGTTGCAGCCCCAAAGCCCAGGGCTCTGCCTGACCCAAAGAAGTCATGCAGTCCACTCCCCTGCCACTGTATGGGAATAAAACATAGATGGGAAGCTACAGTGGAAAGACAGTGGGTTTTAGAGTCAGACTGCTCAGGTTCAAATCCCAGCTCCAGGATCATCAAACCTCAGATAATGCAGTCAAGCCCTCTGCATCTGCCCCTCATCTCTAAACCCAGCAGGGAATGCTTTATCTGCTCTCCACCACTCTCTTCTTCTGATAGAGGCTCCCCTTCTGCTGGAAAATGTTTCTCACCCAATTCCAACCCTGTGCATCTGAAAGAAGATTCCCATCCCAGTCTTCCCACCTGCCTGGCTACCGGGGTGGGCCCATGACCCAAGCCATGCCAATCAGAGGGGAGCCCGAGATTATTTTCAAAACATACAGGAAAAGCCCCTTCCATTCTGGAGGTGAATCTAGGAAGGTGCAACTACAGCCTCATGGAGAAAGCTGACCTAAGAGATTGAAGCTGGTGTGCCAAGAGAAGCAGAGGAGAGATGGGGAGAGAGTGCTGGAAGCATATGAGGCCTGGAATGCAATCGGGTCTGATGCCCTGATGCCCCCTGCCCTTCCTGTGGATAGGGCACATAAGCCTATAAATCCCCTGGGCAGCCCCTCAGTCCAGCCCCTAGGACCCAGACTGTCCTGAAAGTGTAGCAAAGGGGAATGACCACCCCCATCCCCCAGCACAAACCCCAGGAAAACAGGTAGCAATCTGGGAAGTGACTTTGAATAACACTCTAGACAATGAACAAAAGACCTAAATCTTCTTGGCCTTCATAAACTCCTAGAAATTCAGAGCTGAAAAGAGTCTAAAGACTGGAGTCCAGACCTCTCATTTTAACACACGGGTGAGAGAATCCATTTCATGTACTTAGATGTTGAGACCCAAAGGCACTAACCTAGTTAGAAAGAGTCTTAGGAAGCAAGGAACTAGGATCCTGAACTCCTGGTCTGGCGCTCTTGGCTGCCTTCTCCTACCTGGGCTTGCATATACAGAGAATAAAATGGGAGAAAAGTATCCTAGTGAGTGGGTTGGATAATGGGTATACACCTAGATTCCCTGCTTTCCTTAAAAAGAGTTATGAGGATCAAACAAGATTATATAATATGTGTATGAAAGTATTTATCAAAGTCTAAGCACTGTCCAAAAACAAGAGATTATTGCTACCAACTGCACACTCCCTTGACTTAAAGCCTCACTTTCCCCCAGAAAATAATGGGAAGCCAGGGTGTATACAGAAGTTGAAAGCAGTTAGAAAACCAAGCCAAAAATTATCTCCCAATATAATTTAAAAAAATTAAATAATACAATATAATATATTATAATATAATATAATTTTATAATATAAAATTGACTTTGCAATGTCAAAGAAAAGGAGTAAACATGGGAAAAATGATCTCCCAGTGAGTCTTGGCCAAGTAACCATAGACTCAAAGACCTGGCTCCCATGTCCTCTGTCCCTTGCCCTCCAGGTGCTTGAATTTGAGGATTGGGGTAAATGACTATCCAGTTCATCTGGGACTGAAAGGTTTACTGGGGCTTGAGAAAGAGAGAGAAATTTCTTTCTGAATTCTGAAATCCTTAGTTTGGGCTTTTAGAAGACTGCCCTCATTGCTGAGAGGAAGCTCCTTTGTTTGTTGTAGATGCAATCAACTGACTACATATGTGATTCCATCTATGAAATACTCTCACAGTAACCATAAGGCCAGAGCTTGCTTGACCAAATATCTGAAGACCATAACCTAGCCAAGTTCATACATGAAAATAACCATCACATCAACCATTCTGGATTGTCTGGGCCAAAGGGTTTCCTGAGTTAAAGGGTTCCTGGCCAAGACTCACAATGTATTGTGTCAGGGCCATGTTCTTTTACATGTTTGTCTCCCTCTGTACCCTGAGCTCTTCTAGGGCAGTAATTGTTCTCAATCTTACCCAAGGGCCTGGCACGTACATCCTGTGCCTCTGTCCATGGTCCTGAAACGTTGTTCTGCACCAGGCAGGGCTATTACTCCAAACCCTGGGATACCTATCAGTTCATCCAGGTATTCATTAAATAAATATCATTATCAGTTAATGTGCGCTGTATAATAAACCACCCCAAAACCTAGTGACTTAAAATACAAACAGGTATTATTTCTCAAAATCCTGTGGATCACCTGAATCAATTTGGTCTCAGCTAATCTGTGGTCAACTGGTGACTGAGCCGGGGCTGGATGATCTGGGGTGGCTTCACTCATATTTATGGTGACTGGCAAGCTTGTGGCTGGAGCACCTCAGTTATCTTCCATGAAGCCTCTCCAACATGTCAACTCAGGATCATTTGTATGATGAATTCAACTTTCCAAACTTGCAAAAGAAAACAAGCTCCAATATGCAAGATCTTTTCAAGCCTATGTTACATCTAATGCCCCATTGTCCAAAGCAAGTCACATGGACAAGCCTAGAGTTAGTGTGAGAGGATACTACCCACACAAGGAGGGGAATGATTGTGGCCTTACTTGAGAACAATCTACCACCTCTCCCATTATCCTGCACTATAAGGCTGCAAATAATGGGATGATCCTCTGGTGATCCCACAGAGAAAGGACTTCACCCTCAGAGCTGCTTTAAGCTGGAAGCACTGACCTCTGCAAAAACTACTTCCATAATTGTATCAGGAACAATTAAAAGTCTCTTTGAGTTCAGGCTAAAGTCCCTCCCTCTCAACATTTAGGGCCACATTTCCAGTTCTTCCTGCATTAGAGAAGAACTTTTTTCACTTGTAATGAATGAAAAACCTTCTGAAATGCATGTCTTTTCAACATTCTTCAACAATAATTTTTGAGTTGCAAATGGTTAGGTAATGAATCTTCAGTTATCTTCTCAGATGGAGGCAGAAGAGGTCTGGAGGGCACGAGCATTCCCTGGTCCCTGACTCCCTAGAAGGAAAGGGGTTTTAGAGAGCATTTTCTAGGGGTCAGACCCTTACATAAATTCTCATTGAATCCTTACAACACCCCCTCCTTGATAGTGTTTCTATCTATATTTTACAGAGAAAGAAACCAAGGTTGGGAAGATTTTGTATTTTGGCTGAAGTCACTTGACTGGCAAGTTGCATGACAAGAACTCAAACTCAGGAGTGCTGAGCTCAAAGCCAGAGTTCTTTCCACCTCACCACTTCACCTAAGGGCTCCGGAGCATTTAGACTCAGGATCAGGGGCACAGAGCTTTGATTCTAGCTCTACCTCTAGCTCCTGTGTGACCTTGAAACACTCCCTTGTCCTCTTTGAGTTTCTGTTCTCATCTGTAATACGAACATCAAAATAGCTGCACCTGCTAACCCAGGCTCAATGAGGGGAATGAAAGCATCCTCAGGCAGCTCCCCAGGACTGGGGAGAGGAAGGTCACCTGGCCTCTTTGGAGAGTGATCTTGACAGTATCTTTCAAAATTTTAAATATGTGAGTTCTTTGATCTAGCAGTTCTACTTCTAGGAATTCATGTTAAAGAAATATGTCCATAAGTGAATAAGGATATATGTACAAAGAGTTTATTTCAGCATTGTTTATAATAGCAAAAAAATGGAAATAATGTAAATGTCCAAATCAGCTATGCTTCCTTCATGCTACAAAATACTGTTTATGATTTTAAAAGGAGGGATATGTTCTACTGATAAGAAAATATGTCTGAGACATTTTTTAGGTTGAATTTCATCGAATTATTTATTTATTTTTATTTTTGGAGGTACCAGGGATTGAACCCAGGACCTCATACATGGGAAGCAGGCACTCAACCACTGAGCTATACCATCTCCCCCCAAGACATATTTTTAAAATAGATCAAGTAGGATGGCATAGCAAGATCACTAAAATATATTTTAAGTGGAAAAATGCATGTCCAGCACTTGAGGGGGTCTAGGAACTCAATGTGGAAGGCCGTCATCATGATGCCAAGGCCCCGGAATGGCCTGGGCTCTGCAGGTCTCACAGGTACTATAGCAGACAAGGCCCACTCAGCCTTCTGGGTCTCTTCTTTCCACTTTCCTTGCCTCCCTGAAGCAAGATGCAAATTCCTACTGCCCCATAGCTCCAGCCTAACAGGAGAACTTCTCTTCTGACACTGAACTTCTCCACTGGCAAAACACAAAAGGCACAGAAGGCAAATACACATTTAACGTCCTTCACAGAGGCTGAAGGGGCCTTATCATCGGGGAAGGGGACAAACTTGGAGTCTGGAACCAGTCGGGGACAGATTCAAATCCTGAATCAGCCCCTTCCAAGTCTTATGACCTTTGAACTTCATTCTGCAAGCAATAGGGAGCCATGGCAGGTTGTTAAGAGAATACCATGGTATCACAGAGGATCATGTTCTTATTCTTTTCTCCTAAATATTGGAGTTTCCCATACATATGAATTTTTTTTTTTTTAGGAGGTACTGGGTATTAAACCCTGGACCTCCTACATGCAAAGCAGGTGCTCAACCACTGAGCTACACCCACTACCCCATATGATCTTTTGTGTCTCCGTTCCCAGCTCCCTCCCCCTTCCTTTTATGATGGATGCAATCTGTGCTGTGTCTTTCCATTCTCCAGTACAGGAGACACCTACTAAATAAGAGTGGGAGGCAGAGCCCTAGAGGAGGATACTGCAGTCTAAGAGGTAGGCGACTTTCCAAGCCCCGCGTGGAGCTCAGGGGACACGGGGCACTGCCCCACCCCCGCCTCTGCTCAGCTGCTCAGCACGTAGCCATCATGTGCTTCTAGCATGCCTGCCTATGGTCCTGGCTTTGCTCTCCAACTTCAGCATGCCTGGGACACAACAGATGCACAATACAGATTTGCATTGAATTGTATCAGGGAAGCCAGGAATTGCCAGTAGCTGAGTTGCGAGGGAGGACACCTGGACTCTGCAATGGACTTCAGGGGAACCTGGCTTCATATCTAAATGCAGTCAGTTTTTCTCCCCAGAAAAATGACACCAGGATGATCCACCCCATGAAGAACATCCTTAGCACCTCTCATGAAGCTGACTTCTCTACCTGCCTGGACACAGGTAACACTTTTTAACACCTGCAGATCCCTGAGGAAAAACCTGCCTCCCTCCCCCCATCGCCTCCCACTGTCCACTAGAGCTTCCGGCCTCCTGAAAGGACATGGCCTGAGCACGCGGAGCCACAGTGAGTCGGCGGGTGGTGTGTGGCTCTAAGTGATGTAGGAGGTCTCAGAAGGAAAAGCCCAGAGCTCTCCAGTTGTCAGACCCCTGGGGCACTGTCTCTCAGTGACAGCCTGCTCTAGGCTGCAGGCAGAGCCAGCACCATTACGATCAAGGTTTTCTAGGGTTAGGTCTCTGTATTAAGAAAGTTGGGGGTGTGGTGAGGAGAGTCATCATTGTTTAATTCCTGAGGCTGTGAACAGGGACAGGAAAAGAATTGTGTAAAGTAAATATAAAGTAAATGTACATTCACGTGAAAATTGTAAAAAAAAAAAAAATTTTCTTCTTATATTAAGCCTCTATTTTTAAATTGTGGTATGGATCTGTGCATTTCACTTCACACGTTTTCAAGAGGATTTGCTGCTGTGTTGTTGTTGAAGTTTTTGCTGATACCCCCAAAAAGTGAGAGCTAGACAAACCCTGGGACCCTTGTTAATCAAAGTGTGTTCTACAGACCTATAGCTTCGGCACTTCCTGGGAGCTTGTTAGAAACACAGAATCACAGGCCCCACCCCAGACCTACACAATTAGAATCTGCAGTTTAACCAGTTCCCCAGGTGTCTCCACTGAACCCCTATCTGAGAAGCGCTACCTCAGCATTAGGTTGAGGGACTCCCAAGGGGAAACACTCATGCAGCCAACAGGGAGATGCAGTGTTCTTAGATGGTATGAAAATAAACATTGACTATTTTGTTTTTTTAAATTTTAATGTCCATTTATAACAAAGGATGTATCATTCACAGAAATAAGAGATATAAATGGGTATATTTTAAAGTGTGTCAATTTCAAGAAAATACCCTATTATTCTTTGAATAACAGTGTGGGGTGCTCGGATGTGACAACGCTTATGAAGGAGAATGAATGAGAAGGGCTGTTTCCAGAAGTGCAGGTTGAGTACGAGTCCCTCGAGGGGATTGCGGTGAGGACACCTGCATGAGAGAGAGCCGGGGACTTGCCCAAGGTCACGCAGTGACTGCGTGATGGAGGCAGGATTGGAGCCCAAGGCCCTGCCAGGTCAGCGACCCCTTCTTCCCTCGGCCCTGGCTGAGCAGCTGAGTGGATTGCCTGGCTGCAATCCTGAAGCTTGAGCTGTGGCCACAGGGGCATCAGGAACTGGGACGTTTCCAGGAGACGCCAGGCAGAGCTGCAGGGTAACAGACAGAAAATAAAGGGAGTGTGTGGCCAACGGAAGCCAAGCCCGAGTCACTTCCCCTCCACCCAGGAACCGTGAGGCCACCCAACTCTTCACTCATGAATAGACACTTTAGCAGCTCTGTGCAAGTTGAGAAACCAAATGTTTTCTCGGTATTGTTTGCTAAGATTTTGCACGTCAGAAAGGAATGGGTCGTTTCTGTTCCCAGCCCAGGTTGTGGATGCTTGCTCAGATCTCTGGGTTAAGAACATTCTGCTACCCAAAAACAATCCAAAACAAAGCACACACGTGCACAAAAACAAAACAGCAACAATAAAAACACCTCACGATATTTTTAGGTTTTCCCTTAAGCTTCTCTCAACCCTATTTGAAATACCTCTGGCTTGGTATTGTCAGGTTCTTGTCTGTTTTACCACTTTTTCTGCAGCACAGAAAAAAAAAGGTATAAAACTTGTCCTTGAGTCCCTTGTCCCCTTTCTACTGCCTCGTCCCTAGCTCCCCTCCTGGCATTGGAGGCTGTCGTCAGTACGGCCTCAGTCTAGCTTTCTAGGCTCTCTCCCATCGGTCTCCTCTTCACACCATGTTCCAGCAGAAGTATACCATGAACCATATGTGGTCCAACCACGCCCGTGCTCTGCAACCTTTCCACCTGGCATTCCAGAAAAATCTGTGCCCTCTGTCCAGAATTCTTTCCCCACCTGTTGAAATCTTCTCCTTCAAGACCTAGTTTCAATGTCGTCTTCTCCAGGAAGCCTCTTTGGATTGTCCCCCTGTCCTCCTTGGGACTCTTTGCTATGGCATTTAAATCAGGCCTTGACTTACAGCCTCCATGCCTGGTCACTCTGCAAATTCCATGGGGGAAGGAGGGTTTTCCCTTATCTCTGTTTTCCAGGCCACCTAGCCCAGAGCCAGCTCATGGAAATCCCACCAGGATTAAAGACTTGGACCCGAACAAGTCCTGGGCTTGAATCCCAGCTCTGCTGGGAATACATGTCAAGGATGACCTTGGGCAAGTTTCCTAACCGATTCACTCAGCTGTAAAATGGGAGTATTAATTGCTCCCTCAAAGGGAAGGCATGAAAATAAAATGAGGCAACATGTACAGCATGCTTAGTGTACTATGTGGCACCTCTTAAGTGGTTAGTACACAGAGCTGCTATTAGTGTTATGGATAATAATACAAGGAAGCACTATTTGGATTGCAAGATAGATTCATAGGATTTAGAAGCAGATCGGCCCTGGAGGAGGTGCCTCTGCCATGCCCAGCGTCCCTCACATCCCGGTCCCCAAAGCAGCTGCTCCTGGAGGCTCTGTTCCCTGCCCCCATCCCTGCCTGAAACCTTCATCCTTGTACCTTCAGTAAAGATCACAGGCATTTAAGGAGTTTGCACTGGAGTTATGAAACAATGGTCTTGCCCCAACTCTTACTTCATCAGGGAAGAAACAGGGGCCCTGAGAAGAAGACGTGCCTGCCTGAGGTCTCACTAATGCCAGAGCCACGGCTCTCAGACCCGTGGGATTCTGCAGTTTGTAAAGTGATATTTCCTCCCCCAGATCTGGCATGGGCGTGGCTGCTGAGATGCTGCCTAACTTCTTCCTCTCTGTTTTCAAGGGACAACATATCTTCCTTAACAAATATGCTTGTACGAGAGAAGTACAACTCTCAGATCTTTATTCCCTGAATTAGGAGAAGACTTTGGGGCAGAGAACTTTCCAAAGGCCAGCCCTGGGGACCGAGCCAGGGATGGACTGTGGAGCAGCCCTGCCTGTCCACAGAGACCAAACAAGTCAAAGCCTGCCCAGGGCAATCATGCAGGTGACTGCTCTGGGAATGAGCAGGGCAGTTCAACCCTGAGGAGCAGAAGCAGGTGAGGCAGCCTGAGGCAGACCCGAGAACAAATACCAAAGGGATGGCTTCAAGCCAGCCTCTTTAGAGAGGGAGGAGCCGGGGGAGGGGGGGGGCAGGTCAATTAAGAGTTACAGGAACAAAATAGGTAGGATTTACCAAGAGCTCACAAGGTGCATCAACGCATCTAAACCTCAGCACATCCCTATGAGGGAGGTTTTCTTATCACCCCCACTTCACTGTTGGCATCAAGGCACAGATGTGACAGGCAGAAGTCACAGTGTGCCATTTTTGAGCCTCAACCTCAAGAGGCCTTGTGCTTCTGTTGTTGGCATAAGGACATACCCAAGCTAGCCAGCTGGAGGATGAAAAACATGGAGAGAAGAATCCAATTACCCCAGTTGCCTTGGGTGAGGCCACCCTAGATCAGCCAACAGCTGGTCAACCCCAGACATGTAAGAGAACCCAGCCAATTTCAGCAGAGTTGCCTGGTCCACCCACTACTCCAAAGTTCAAGCAATAAACAGTTACTGTGTACCGCTGAGGTGTTATGGCTATTTGTTACACAGCATTATTGTGGCAATAGACAACTGATTCAGTTACTTTATTAGTTTCCACCTAAGAGTTGTCCATGAGTAATTGTGGTTCCTGATGCTGCCCTCTCACAAATATGGATTTCGAAGAAAACTTACCTAAAAAGTTCTTGGAGGGAAAAAGCTATTTGTTGGCTCCTGAATTTTAAATGACTAGAACACTTTTTCCTCAGTCAGAGAAAATATACCACCTAAAGAATCAATTATTACTATATGTATGTTTGTTTGTTTGTTTTTTAGTTAGGCCAGTAAAAAGAATTTATTTGGGAAATGGGGGAAAGAACAGAGCTTGCTGAGAAATGGGAAAGAAAGGCAGAAACACTCACCAAGATTTGGTGCAGGCTCCTCTAGGCAGAGAAAGCCTCTGTATATATGTTATAACTCTTTTTAAACAGTTTTGAAATAAATCATTTGGTCTTCAGTTCATCTCTGCTTCCTCTAAAAAATATTATCAAAATTAATAGTAAAGGGGAAGTGGATATGGCTTAAGCAGTTGGGTGCCCGCCTACCACATGGGAGGTCCTGGGTTCAGTTCCCAGTGCCTCCTAAAAAAGATGAGCAAGACAGTGAGCTGACGTGATGAGCTGGCACGACGGGCTGGCACGATGGCCTGGCACAGTGAGCTGACACAACGAGCTGATGCAACGAAGAGACACAACAAGGAAACACAATGAGAGACATAACAAGCGGGAACAGAGGTGACTCAAGCCATCGGGCACCTCCCTCCCACATGGGAGATCCTGGGTTCAGTTTCCAGTGCTTCCTAAAAAGAAGACGAGCACACAAAGAGCAGACAGCGAGCACAAACAACGAGGGGGTGGGGCGGGGTGGGGTGGAGAAATAAATAAATAAAATAAATCTTTTAAAAAAATTAACAGTAAAGGAGTATATATATGTGTGTGTGTGTGTGCCAAAAATGAGGAGAATGAAAGACAGCAAACAAGAGGTTTCAAGAAAATTTTCCAAGAAATTTGGGAAAATTTTGAACAGATGGACAACTTATGAGTGGTGTTCAAGAAATTGGAGATCCGATACAATAGAGGCCCAGAAAATATGCAAATAAAAATTACCAGGATAATGCTGGAGGGAAATCCAGGATAGCAGCTATAAAGCAGGCTTGGAGAGCAGAAGAGAAAGAGCTCCAAAAGGGATGTCTTTACGGAAAAAATAAAACTGACCTACTAGCTGATATGTTGAATCACCTGCCTCGGAACAATGGCAGATGGGGTTCGACATCCCCCGACAATCGTCCCGTTCATTTCAAAATCAGACATCCTCCAATCGATCCCTCCTCGAGAGCTGTCAGGCCCGCTGCTTCCTGTGTCAGCCAAAAGGAGGGAAGTGATTCATTTGCTGGGTCTGACTGCGGCTAAATGAAATCAAAGACAGAGGGGGCACCTTCTGCGATGGAGGGAAACTGTTCACTCAAGGCAGCCACAGACAGAAAGGGGTGGGGAGAGGGGGGGGCTTGGAAATCCTCAAAGCCATCCATCTTCACTTCACAGATGGGGAAACCAAGGCACAGAGAGGAGCTGATTTGCTGAAGGTCACATAGCAGTTTAGAGGAAGACCCAGCCGTAGAATGATGGAACCCAGCATGTGTACAGTGTTTTCATTGTGTTGAGCATTTAATACACATTATCTCATTTAATCTTCTCCAAAACCTATGAGGTAAGTGTCCTCATATGTTACACGAGGATTCCCATTTTATAGATGAGGAAGCTGAAGCTCAGAGGGTTTAAGTAAGTAGCTCAAATATCAATATCTAGTTTGTGGGGAAGCTGGGACTTGCAGTCCATCATATCATTCGAATCTAATTCCTAAACTGCAGCCCTTGGACACTGGACTGCACTGCCTTCTAGAGTTTGGACCAAGGTTCCCTGTGTCAGACCAGGGCAAAGCCCATTCCCCCTACCACACACTTGTGCCCGAGTCTTTCTCGTCTGTGCCAGTGAATTACTGCTGTGGAGTGTATCTGCTTCTCTAGTCATTTCACTCTCTCTGTCTCTCTGTATTTCCTTCTCTTTGGGTCTCTGTGTCCCCATCTCTGTCTCGATGTTTCCTTATCACTGTTTCTCTTTGTGTATGTGAAATTCTATCTTTATTCTATGTGTACATGCCTCTGGGTGTGTCGGTGTACCTGTCTCTATCTCTCCCATCCTCTCTCTGAATGGCTGAGGAAGAGGATGGATGGATGGATGGATGGATGGATGGATGGATGGATGGATGACTGTCCCCATCCACAAAGAGCAGACCTGATAATGAGCAAGCAAAGCCCAGCCCAGCACCGTTGGCAGCCAAGTCTCAAAGAATTGTTGATTATTTCCCTGTCTAATGCCCTCCCTCCCCAAGGCCTGAGCATTCCATTTCTGTCTTAACCCAAAGCTGCTTCCCCAGGGCTTGGTGGCCTGTATTCAGTTTTATTGTTGATACAGATCTTTATCTGCCCTGGGCTTATAACTGACATTTAAATTACTCTGCAAACAACAAATCAATGTTTATGGATTCCTGGGCCAATGCTTTTGCCAAACCCGGTGTCCTGAGTTTCTCTCTCTCAGGCCAAAGGGGCAGAGGAGTCAAGGACAAGGCTTTGTCTAATTAGAAATGGGGGAGCTGGGTTTGCCTCTAAGCAAAGATGTCCCATCTCAATTTAAAATAGAGCTGTATGCCCCTAGGCTACCTAACCACTCCAAGGCAGGTCCTTCCTGGAAAATTCAATTCGCTTTACAAACATTTATTGAGCATTTCCACTACGTGTGAAGCACAATGTTGAGCTTGTATGAGAGACAGGATGAAAAAAATCAGGTCCCCATCTGTTATGGGTTGAATCCAACAAAGATATGTTGAATTCCTAACCCCCTAATGTGAATGTGAGCTTATTTGGAGATAGGGTCATTGCAGCTGGAATTAGCTAAGACGAGGTCGTACTGAAGTATGTTAGGTGTCTTTACAAGAAGAGAGAAGAAGACCTGGAGATAGAGAGAAGGCCATGCGAAGACAGAGGCAGAGCTTGAAGGGATGCTGCCGCGAGACAAGGAGCTCCTGGAGTCACCAGAGACTAGAAGAAGGCAAGAAAAGATTCTTCCCTAGAATAGCGCGAGGGGGCCCGGCCCTGCCAACACCTTGATTTCAGACTGCTAGCCTCCAGAACCGCGAAACAACAAATTCTCTTGTTTTAAGCCACACGGTGTGTGGCAACGGGCTATGGCAGTCCTAGGAGATGAACACGCTGTCCTTTAGGGGTTCCCACACTAATGGAGGAGACAGAGGCACACACAGGTGACAAAAGAAGATTGTACCATGGGCTGCAGCAGTGAGGGAGAGACAGAGAAAGGAGGAAAGAATTCTAACAAATGGAACTGCTTGGAAGCCTTCCTGAAGAAGGAAGGCATTCCGGAAGGAAAAACAACCAGGACCAAAAAGGCCTGAAGGTACATGTGGGAAAGAGAAGGTCACAGGAAGATAAACTGAGGCCTGATCCTGGAGAGCCCTCGATACTAAACTGAAGGATGTGGCTTTCCTTCTGCAGACAGAAGGATATGGGGCACCTCAACAGGGCTGTGCATGTGTGAGCTCTGTGAGAGCAGTGGGAAGTGTGGGGCCCCTCTGCTGTGGATGGGGGGTCCAGCCAGTGGGGCACCATCCCTGGGCTTCTCTCTGCACTCTCCAGGGTATGACAGGATGGCTGGTCCATTTTTTCCCCAAGCTTCTAAGCAAAGCTCTTGTCTGACTCAAGAAAAACAACAAACATGAGATTGATGTTTTTGGGTCCTCTTTGGCACTGTGAGTTATGGAGGTGTCCTTAATCGTGGAGGCCAAACCATTTATCACCCTAGTGAATTTAAACTCTGGTTCCAGGAAAAAAGACAAGCAATCTCTTGTCCCTGCACCAGAATAGACACCCATTCCAAGGCTGCCGATTTATTTGCCCAGCTGCCCTCCCAGCTTGACTTGAGAGACTTACAAGCTGAAGCTTCCTTCATGGCACCTCTCCCCCGGTAGGGCCGCCTCCTGGGCGTTTGGAGATGTGTGTGAGCTTCTGGAGTGTGGTGGGAGCACTATAGAATCTGGAGGAGATACAAGGCCCTTCTGGAGGGTTGTCAGGAGAGGCTGTCCAGCAGGACACGGGAGGCAGGATACCTATGGCCACGAACATGTTTTAATTCCTTTCAAAATAAGATGAAACAAATGAATACAATCCAGTCTGGATTATATTCCTCTTTATACTAATGCAGCATAAAATACAATTTTTAATATTTTTCTATGAAGCCAAAAAGTGCCCAGGGCCTGTGAAATTCATGATATGGCCCTGCTGCCCAGACTTGGGCACTAAGCTTCGATTTCTCCATTGCTCAGTGGATCGAATTCCCTCTCTGCACCTCAGTGCCCTCATCTGTGAAATGGGCCCCTGTTCTCAACCTTATAAGTTGGCTGAGAAGACTGGAGATGTGTACAGTACCTAACAGAGAGGCACCACTGCCTACAGTTATTACCCATCTGCCCCAGCATGGGTTAGTTTCCGTCTCCCCAAGAAAGTTTCCCCATCCATGCCAAACCTCCAGGTTGCCTCCTGAACGTCAGGGGCTCTTGGTGGCAAAGGGGGCTTAGCAGCTTCAGCCTTAGCTCTGCAGACCCCAGGTGGGGCAAAGAGCACACACAGCACTCGCTGAGCTATCACCACCAGCCACCAGGTGTGGGGAGAAGGCCCATGTCGGAACACCTGCCACCTGCCTCGTGCATGCGTCTCATTCTGTCTCCCACAGTCTGAGGCACAGGGCTACATCCTGGAGGAGCTCAGTGGCCATTAGCTGGTGTTAGGATCTCTAAATATTGTGCTAAGTGTCCTTGTAGTTTCTCTCCTTGCTTGTGCTTTACATTCTAACTGACGTTGATTGGTTCATTCAAACGCCTCCTTGCCTGGGGAGTGGGGAGGTGGGGGAGTGTCAGAGGGGGCAAGAAGCGTCAGAGGCACGGGGGAGAGGTGGGGTGGAGAACATTGGAGGGGGTCAAGGGATACCTGCCTTGCCAAAGGAAGAACTGAGTGATGGTTACCACCTGGGATTACCACGCTCTCTCCTCTGCCTAGCCGACCCAGTCGAGTATTCCGTGGGGATGAAGGGCTGTCAGGAGGGGTAGGCATCTTCAGCACATCCAGGCCCACAGAGACCCCTGAAATTTGTGGATGGGCTGCCCCTGGCCTTTCCAAGGCAAGTGCAGTGGTAGGCCTAGACGGGCTGCTGCCTAGTGTGTGTGTGCCCACAAATATGTGTGTGACTATTTGTAAATGTGTAATTGTGTGTGACTGCATTGACTGCGTGTGAATGAGACCGTGAATGTGACTATGTCCAAGCGATTGTATGTGAATATATGAATGAATGCGTGTGAATGTGTGTTTGTGAATGTGACTGTGAATGACTGAGAGTGGATGCCAATAAATAGGTATGTGAGTGTGACTTGTGTAAGTAGTTGTGAGTGAGAATGTATGAATGTGAATTTGACTGTGAGCATGTGTGAGTGGATGCATGTGTGTGCATGAATATGAGCGTAAATGGCTGCGAGTGTGTCTGCCTGTAAGAATGTGAGTGTGAATGGATGTGAATGGATGCGTGAGTGTGTCTGTGAGCGTGAGTGTGATGCGTGCGCATGTTCCCAGCCCCAGCTGGCCCCCTCACCCTCTCTCCCTCCTTTCTGGAGGGAAGCTGCGGGGAAGGGGCCAGATGGTCTCCTCTGACCTGCTATTTATCATCCAGGCAAAAGCTTATTCAGTTTAATGCTCTTCGGCAATTCATTTAAGGGCTCTGTTTGTTTCTGCTGATGAGGACTGTTAATTTGCACAGCGGTCTCATTAGGCCTAAACCACCAATTAATTCCTTTTGTTCTCATTAAATGGCTGATTCCTAAACATTTTGCGGACAACAATGGGCCTCCGGAGCTGAGCTGCCACCCCCAGGCAGCAGCGAGGCGGGGATGGGGGTGGGGGTGGCGCAGCAGGTATTGGTAGGGGCACTCCAGGCTCCTGGGTCCCTGAAGACCCCCACCCCCACCCCCAGCTAAGTAAACCCTCGGGTTCTGAAGCCACAGTCCAGCCCAGAATCAAGCTCCCGGAAGACCCTCGCCTGGGAAGACGAGGAAAATAGTGCGCAGAGGGCCGGGGGAGGGCGCCCAGCAGAGGCTGTCCCCTGCACGGAGGCCCTGGGAGCAGGCACCGGCGCCTTTGGCTTCGTGGGAACCCGCAGGCAGGCCTGCCCTTCCCAGCTCATCCCTGAGCTGGCAGGTCCTCCGGGCAGCCCTTGACTGCTTCAAGGCAGGTGCCTTTGTCTGATGGAAACGCCAGGCCAGCTCCTCCTCCTCTGCTGCCCGGGAGGCACACACCTGGGAGTACTGGGGGCTAGAGGGTGGTCTTTAGGCAGTAAGGACACGCTGGAGAGCCAGCTGCCCTGAGCGAGCAGGTTGTTCCCATCCCTGGGCCTCAGTTTCCTCCACTGGAAAAGGAGGGCTTTGGTCTACCATGAGGATGCTTCTTTCTAAAGCTGCTGGGCCACTGTATTTGAGTGGTGTCTCACACTGATGCCCAATACATGCAATGGATAAAAGTAGGGGTGCTGGGGTGGGAGCCCCACCCATCTTAAGCCTCTCCTTTGCAAGTCCCTCATCTTAAAGAGGGACACCCAAACCCCCCTCCTCAGGACTCTTATGGGCTCCTAGGTGCCTGGTGTGAAAACCACCGGACTAGCTGTGCTCTAAGGCTCCCAGGACAGAGCTTAAACTCCATGGCACTTAAACTCTCTTCACGGCAGTTGTGTGATAGCCAACCCCTGGCCCACCCCCACAGGATGACAGGAAGATTGAATGAATGAGATAATGCCCAGGAAGTGCTATGGAAATTTCCGGTGAGGTAAGGTCCTATTTACATCAGGGTTCAAATCTTGACTCACCACTTCCTAGCTTACTTCACCTCTCCATTTCCTCCTCTGTAAAATGGGAATAACACAAGTACCTCCTTCCTAGGGACAGGATGAAGAGTAAATGAGCCAATACTACAGTGCTCGGCAGAGTGTATGGCACATAGTAATTGCTCCAATGAATATGAGGTAATAGATACCCCTAATTGGTATTAATTTGACTCTGACCTGCTCTGCCTCCTTTTCCAGCCTCCCCTTCCACCACTTCCTCACACACCTACTCCCTCACTCCAGTCTGCCAAGTCTGCTGCCCCTCCCTGGGTCTTTCCAGGTCAGCTCACTGGACCTGGAATGCCCTCACCCCCACATAGGGAGGCCAGATTTAGCAAATAAAAACAAAGGATGCCTAGTTACATTTAAATTTCAGATAAGGGAGTAATTTTTTAGTATAAGTCAGGGGTTCTTAACCAGGGGTCCACAGACCAAAGATTTCAGGGGGTCCATGAGCTTGAATTGAAAATTCAAAAAAGCATTATTCTTGTGAATAATACACAGTATAGTGTGGACTTAGTAAGAGGTCCGTGGTTTTCACCTGACTGGCGAAGGGTTTCAGGGAACAAAAAAGGTTAAGAACCCCTGGTATAAGTATATTCAAATATTGTATGGGTCATACTTATACTAAAATTATTCATTGTTAATCTGAAATTCAAATTTAATTGTGCATCCTGTATTTTCCAAGCACCACCTCCTCCAAGAAGCCCTCCTGATCCCTGTTGTATGTACCTACCCCTTATGAGTGCTCCCACAGCTCCCTGGGTTAGCTGACCTCTACCCAGCACTGATTACCACTTTGCACAAAGCTTTGTAATCAATAATCACATGCCCATCCCTCCCATTATCTTGTGAGCCCCTGGGGGTAGTGGAGAGGGTGTTTCATCTGACTGGGAGTGGCTAAACCATCCAGTGCACCCTTCCCCCAAGCCTGTTTACCACTAGGCCTCCCGGGCCCTTCTCCTCCATCTTCAGCATGCACTGTTCTCAGATAGGGAACTGCTTCCTGTCCCCACCACCAGACTAGGACAGGAGATGGGGACTGGAACAGAGATTGCTAATTGCCACCCAACATGTTCATTCTCCCTTCTTTGATAACAATGTTCCCAGGAGAACAGTGCATTCAGTTTAAAAGACTACACTTCCCATTATCCCTTGCAACTAGGCAAGGCCACGTGACTAAGTACAGCCAATAAGAGAAATGCAGAAGTGTCCTTTCATTTTCCTCTTTTCTGCCGCTGTCTGAAGTGACCTTGGGGGTGGTGGAGTAGAAAGATAAAAGGAGTCGTTGAGTCTAGATTACTTTGTGAAGTTACCATTCCAGTCCTTTACTATCTTTTGTCAAGAACCATGAAGGGTTTGAAATTTTACCCCACTTGCAAGCTAACAAGGCAGTCTGCCAGTTTCATGGATGCTACCAGAAGACACTAGACCCCTGGGTTAGAGAAAATGGGCTTTATTCCTCACAGCATAGCAGGCAGCAAGAAGTTCACGTTCATGTCGGTGGGCAGTGGTTCTCCTCACTGCCCTCCAGTCCCACGCGGCGAGGTGGAGCAGCCCAGGCAGATGTTGCAGGCATAGTGGGTTTGGGGAAGCTGGAGCTTGAGAATCCCCAATCCTTTATAACGGGGCAACTAGCAAACCTGCCCAAACTTTGCCCTGATGGAGACATCGTTTTTATTATACCAGGCAACAAGCAAATCTGCCCTCTGCCACAGAGAGTGACACCATCTCTATCTCCCAAGTCTATTTGCTCTAAAACATCTTTGAAAAGATGGTCCAGAACGGGGGTTCTTAACCTTTTTTGTTCCACCCCTTTGCCAGTCAGGTGAAATGAATACTACTGTAATTTATTTATTGCATACATTCATAAGTGAAGGAAATGCTACATTTCAGTTAGAGGTCAGAGGAAATAAAGACAATAAGTTGATTTTTTTCTATTCAGGCTCATGGACATGGACCTCTGATTAAGAACCCCTTAATCAGAGCAAAAGCTGTTTGTGCTCTGCTTATGAGATGTGCAAAATAACTGGAGGCACATGGAGTGTGGTCTCCCAGCATCTACCTCCAAATTCCTGAGAGAAGATAACCACTATGTATCTAAGTCACCATTATTTGGATCTTCTGTTATATGCAGTTGAACCTGGTCCTAACTGATAGAATAATAAAGCTTGCTCTTGGCTCCTCATATCTGGTAACTTAGTGTTCTCTGTGTAAGGCGGGAGTAAGAGGAAAAGAGTCTGCCCCAAGTTTTGTTCTCAGAACTAGAATAGTTGTCTTTAACAAGTCTAAAATAAGAACAAACTGCATTCATTATGTAAAGATCAAATTTTTCCTCCCAGTTTAATCATCAAAGACCTAGAACTGCCAAGATGGACTTCAGAGCAGTAGGATGCACTGGAATATGATTGCGGTCCAGAGTCATTTGGTTCAGTTCAGTTGGCATGGGGTACCTGCTCATGGGGAAATATATGGTTCCTGTTTGATTTGAGGGCAATAATGGAAATAACTTGAGAAGTCTCTACTGCAACTTTCTTGGCTCCCATAGGATAGCTACTGTCTTCCCAACACCCCCACTTCTTTTGAGAACTGCCCCACCCCCACATCCACCCACCAGTGAGGTTTTGGAGGAGATGGCTCATCAAAGCACCTGCCCCTGGCCACAGCACAGTGAAGGGCATGTGACTTCACTGAACCAATCAGAGCCCTTTCCAGGGACTAAGGAGTCCTCCCTCTGAAGGTAAAGCTGGAGATGCGAGGATGGGAGTTATGGACAATTGTTGTGGAGAAAACCAGTCTCAGAGACAAACACTGACATTAGAGACAATAGAAGTCCTACTGGGGAAGGTGGTGGAGTCCTGGGAAGCCCTGTTGCCCCTTCTCTTCCTGTAACTCAATCCCATAAATCAACAAGTTCCCTCTTTTCCCTGAGCTAGTTTCAGATTGCTCGTCATGAAGTAAAACTTAGAACACACACAAATACCTTTCTGGTTGGGCCTGTGAACTTAAGGCCGAGACCAGCTGGCCCCCTGTGTACCCACACTGAGTCAGGCTTTGGGGAGAAGGCAAAGAAGCACTGATCCTGGGTTCAAGAAACACACAGTCAGCCTCACCTGCCCTATACCATTCAGACGTAGAGGGTGTGCCTCAGACCACACAGGTAACAGCTCGAAAAGTTCCCAGCCCCATCTGCATCCCACGGCATGGATTTGAACTAGTGGAGTGAACCAGCAAGGCAGGCCTCCGCTGACCTTTGTTACCTGCTGGCACGTACACAATCTCCACCCAAGCCCCATCAAAGCCTGCCCCAGGAAAACAGGTGCTGCCTGCCTCTCTCCATGTTACCAGGATTCATTTCCATATGTTCCTTTCATTTTCTCTCCAGGATAATTGTTCTTCTGGGGCTCAGGGCGTGGGAGGGCAGGAGGTATACACTCCTGTTTATCAACTCACTAAATGCTTGTTTTAAATTAAAACCCACACCACATGCTGGCTCACACAGGAGTATTAACACCGACTACTTGCCTGCCTTCTGCAATCAATGCCAGTCTTATTTAAACCTGATTTTCCTTCTCATCTGGGGACACACATTCTGGAAGCATCTAGCAATAACCTAGTACCTACAGCTCCCAGTCTTTTTTTTTTTTTTTTTTTTTTTTT
>JAQZBX010017927.1:20783-35184 GCA_029593785.1 Cabassous unicinctus | reverse complement strand
GGGCAATTCTCTGTGTCTGTTTCCCGCCCTCTCTTCTCATCCTTCTCCTCCTGTCTTCACCAGGATTTGATCCTGGGAACCTCTAATGTGGGAGAGAGGCGTCCTACCACCTGTACCACCTTAGTTCCTGGTTTTTCGGTGCGTCACATCTTGGCTCTCCCTTGTGTCACTCTCCTGTTACGTCATCATCTTGCTGCGTGGCTTGGTGGGGCCTGAGGGGCTCACTCGCTCGCGGGGCCTGACGGCGCACCTGTGCACGGGGCCTGGCAGCGCACCCACTCACGGGGCCTGTCAGCCCGCGTACCTTCTATATTTTTCTTTATTTTTACTGGGAGGTCCCGGGGATTGAACCCAGGTCCCTCCACATGGGAGATAGATGCCCAGCCATTTGAGGCACATCCGTCCCCTCCCACTGCTTTTAAATAGTCTTTTTCTGGATTGGTGCTCTCCCCGTTGCTGCAGCCCTTTAACTGTTTCCTGGAGCCTTGAGAAAGAAGTTTCTGCCAGTTCCTACTGGTTGCTCAAAGCTTCTGTGGGGGGAGAAGAGCCCTGAAGCACCTCACCCCACTGTCTTGATTGTGGTGGGGACAAACAAGGTAAGTTTTAAAGTCTCTTTCACGGGCTCTGAGTGGTTTTGCTCTCATGAGTTGTTTCCATCTCTGTCCCTTCCACCAGAGTGTGGGTATCCCAGGAGAGGATGAGGCTTCTCCCTCACTTCCATTCTAGGACCTGGTATCAGGAAATTCATTAAAACATCATATATTTCCTTGTGAGAAGAGAGATCATCTAGGGGATGAAACCATGTCTTTTTGTCATTTTTCTCTCCCAGTGTTTATGAAATGGGCAATGATCACCAAAACTTTTGTTGTCTTAGCCCAGGTTCTCATCCCTCTTCTTCTGGTTTCTCTGTTGAGCTTCTACCTGCTCCGTGTGGTCCACTAGAGCCAACCATCATGGTGCCCTCACTCAGAGGTGGGTATAGAATCTGTTCTAACCAATCAGAATGTCCTCTTTACCCCGAGCACAGTGATTGGTCCAGTAATGGACATGTGACTGACCTAAGCAAAGCCAATCTGGTTCTTCTCTGGGATTTGTGTACAGATGTCAAAAAAAGAGGGGAAGCGGCTGTGGCTCAATTGGTTGGGCTCCCATTTAACCATATGGGAGGCCCCAGGTTTGATTTCCAGGGACTCCTGGTGAAGGCAAGCCAGCCTGCGTGGCATGGGGAGCTGACGGCCCACACGGCGCAGGGAGCTGGCGCAGCAAGATGATGCAACAAAGGGAGACAAGCAGACACAGAAAAATGCAAAGCAAATGGACACAGCGAGCACAAGCAGCAAGGAGAGGATAAATAAAATAAAAATAAATCTTAAAAAAAAAAAAAAAGGATGTTGTCATCGTATTAGGATCACTAGCTGAGACCACATTGTCCTGGAGCTCCTGGATTCCGTCTTCCCTGGCCACAAGAAATGAACCATCAATAGAATGACAACAGAGCCCTGGCACCACCCCTCACTTACAAGACCCTTAAAGGCCCTTTCTACTTGTGCTAGATTGAGTTGAATTTCTGTCACTTGCAATCAAGGATCCCTGATGGGACAGGTTCATTTCATCCCCGGTGAAGCCATGGGCTATGCTACTGTGTCCTTCAGCCTCCAGTTCTGGGTCACTCATGGTCCCAGCCTCACAGTATTTCTGTGCCACCCCTTATTCTCACCATCAGAGAAGGGTGAGCACCACTCTTTTTTCAACCCAGATTATACAGAACAGTGCTTTGTGTCCACTTTATCCTTCAAGAAGTAGATGCCAAAGACAAAGTTAGAAGAACAAGATTCATTAGGGGAAAAAGGGGAAAAGGAGCAGGAGTTGGCAGGAAGAGCCTTCAGACCATGATGCAAATCTGACATCCTAGAGAGGGTGGAAGAAGAAGGATTGGGTGGAGAAAGCTTCTGGCTGTGGTGCAGCTCTGAGAATGTCTCGACCAGCCTAATGGGAAGCACCGGCACAAAGATTGCTCATAGAGGAGTCCATACATTGGGCAGAAATGGTGATCCCTTGTTCACACTGGGCTAAGGCATGGGCTGGGGGATGCCTAGGAAGCATACAGGCTAAGCTTAAAAGCTGAAGTGGATCCTGAAGGCATGCAGAGCTCACTGTACTCCCTGCAGCAGGCTCTCTCTTGAAGGGAGATCTGAATGTGTGCTACACTAACGCCACACTGCATTGGTCTAACAGAGATCTAAAGGGGGCTAGAAAGGGCAGGGTCTTACAGAGATCTATAGGAGGTTTCCTGGCAGGTTTATAACAGAAGTCTACAGGGGGTCTCTAAGGGGGCCTGTAAGGGGCAATGAGGGAGGATTCAAACCTAAGCCTTCTGCCACCAGAGCTTGTGTCCTCTCCACAATGCCAGACTGCCTTATACCTTGTGGACCACAGATGGCAATTAGGCATTTTCTCCAATACCAGATCAAATTGATTGGTAGTGGCTGCCTGGACTCTCTGCTGAGGAAGATTCTGAGGCTACTTCTAAGCTTGGCAGGAGCTTCCAGGATTGATTAGTGATGCCTACTTTGGGTGGGAGGGGTGAGGGTGCATGTGTGCCAAGCATTTCTCATCTTTGTAGTAGAAATAAACACTTGTTGAATGAATAAATGAGTGAGTGAATGGATTTTGAATCTTATGACGTTCTGTTTCTCTCTTCCCCCTAGTAAGTCTGCGCCCTAGTGAGGTATCTTGGCACCTGGCCTTGGGAATCTCAGAATCTTGGACCTGGCATTTTCTAGGAACCTATAATGTGTCAGACATTGTGTTAAGTCAATTCAATGCATTATCTCATTGGATTTTCTGATAGCTATGAGGAGAGGATTATGACTTCCATTTTATGTTCAGC
Source organism: Cabassous unicinctus (assembly GCA_029593785.1). NCBI lineage: Eukaryota > Metazoa > Chordata > Mammalia > Cingulata > Chlamyphoridae > Cabassous > Cabassous unicinctus. The sequence continues at coordinate 32,294 of JAQZBX010017927.1, read as the reverse complement.
AAACAGAGGCCCTGAAAGGGGAGGGAAGCTACCCAAAGCTACTCAGCAAATCAGTAGCAGAGTCCATTTCTACCATTAGGCTACATTCTCTATTCCACCATAAGTAAGACCAGTGACCAATTTTGTTCTTTCTCTAAATCTAGTGCAGTAATCGGAGCATGACTCAGTTACTCATTTACCAAAGACAGAGGAAGTGAATACTTGAAAAGTCCTTGGAAAATCCTCTGGAAAATCCCTGGGAGATGAACCAAGTCCAATCCAACAGTTAAGCCTGTATATTTGAAGAACGATTTCACAACCATCAGACCCTGACATAAACAACACCATTTGATGTGTCTGTTAGGCACAGACCAAAGCACTTTACATTCATTAACTTATTTCATCCTCCTTACAGCCCATGAGGAAATAATTATTATTCTCTCCGTCTTACAGAGGAGGAATGTAAGGCTCAGAAAAGCAAAGCAACCTCCTTGAAGTCACAAATAGAATGAATTCAAACCATACAGTATATGTGTGCATGTGTGTGTGTGCCTGTGTATACATTTTTGTTTGCACATAAAATTGTTGTACTATGTCAGTAGAGGGTATTTTTGGAAGAACGTGAATGGGATTAAGGGTGTGAATTGTGTTGGGAGGTCCAAGCGGTAGACTGTAATGAGTACTATTTGTTTGTAGGCAATTTTATATCCATTCTCCATGTCTTATGCAACCTAATTTCCTTTTGGGTGCCAAAGCATCTTGATTTATGCGGTCTTGGTGGGCCACAGGCTCATGACCCAGTGAAGTCAGATAGAATCTCTTTTAGGGCTTTGAATCTAGCATGGAGGCATGCTACAAGGTAGGAAGAATTCTTGGGATTCGTTCATGGAGCATAGCAAGGTGGTGAGAAGCATAATCTCTGGAACTGGACAGCCTTGATCCAATTCTGGGCTCTACTATTTACCAGCTGTCTGACATTGGGCAAGCTACAATACCTCCCGTAAAATCTGTAAAAGAAGGGTAATAATAGAATCTCCCTCATAACTGCTAGACATTTAGAACAGTGCCTGACACGTAGCAAGTTTTATTTGGGTTGTGTGCTTGTCTAGATGTAATTCCATCAGCCTTCAAGGGTTTCCAATCCATTCCTGCTAATGAGAGCCCTGGAACATCCTGCTTATTTCTGCCCTTGCCTGAGGACATGCCGCCAGCCTTCTCATTGACTCTGTGAGCACTTGATACCCTGCCAACAAATTATTCCTCAGCTTAACTAATTTAGACTCAGTTTCTGTTGCCTGTAGTCCCAGAACACTGGCTGTTATGCCAGTTCTGAGTGCAAAGCTAGGACTCTAGAACCTCCAGCTATGGTGCCCCTCCCAGCAGAATTCTGCACCCAACACTGACAAGTCTGTTCTCTCTGGACGCCCGAATTCATGGCTGGAGAGTGATACCAAAAACGTCTAGACCGGCTCCTGCAGGTTGGAGAGGATGTAATTTTTCCTTAATAAGCACCATTAAGGCCATCCCCTGGGCTCCAAATTAAAGATGAGCAACTGCAGGTCCAGAGAAGTAAAGGGACTTGCCCAAAGTCACACAGCAAGCTCTTGGCTCAGACTCCTTCTGCTAAGAGACTGAATAAACTCTGTGGGGTGTGAGACAGGCTGTGAAATGGGAGTCGGGCCTTGGCCCACTATATTCCTTTTACCTCCTCACTCACCTCCAGTTTCTTTAAGCGTAATACCACCTCAGAGCCTTTGCACATGTTGTGTCTTATGCCTGTAATCCTGATTCCACCCCACCCTTCATCTAATTCTCCCCCCTCTTTCAGTTCTAGGCTTCTGTTCCCTTCCAGGACCACCAGCTCTCCCTACAATTCCCTGTGTGAACAACTGTTTCCGTCTTCGCGGTTACTGCAATCAATTATTGTTGTTATTATTATTACTGGTTTATCTGTCTCTTGGCTGTCTCTTCCACTAGGCAGTAATTACCTGAGGACAGGGACTCTGTGTTGTCCCAGCTCAGTGCTTGGCACAGTGATAAATAAATGGATGAATCCCAGAGTCATCCAACTGGGGAGAAACTTAGTCACCCTCTATTTCTCACCTCCCTCCTTATCTACAAAATAAGAAAAGCTGAGGCCCAGAGGATGTCAATGCCTTGGCCAAGATCCCACACCAGTCATTCTCCGAGAGGCAAGGCCAGGAGGGGAAGAATTCACAGGGACAAGCATCCGGCGCCACCAAATCTGAGGCAGATGCCATTATCATCACCGTCCCTGTTTTCGAGAGGAGGGAAGCGAGGCTTAAGACAGTCTGTGACTTGCCCGCCTTCCCCAACCGGATCGTGGACCGGGCCCAGACGTGCCAAGAACCCCGCGCCTGCTCTGCACCGCGCGCGCCTACGGCGGGGGCTGCCCCGCGGGGCGGCCAGACGGCGGGGGCCGTGGGGAGGGCGAGGGGCGGGGAGGAAAGCCCGGCGGCACCGGCTCGAGCTCCTCCTGGCAGCCGGCGCGGCCCGCGGGGCGGGCGGGGGGCGCCTGCATCTCATCACCCGCCGCGGCGGGCGGGGCGGGGGGCGCCGGCACAAAGAAGCCGCTGTCCCGGCCCACGCGGGGAGCAGCTCCCCGGAGCCCCCGCCGCGCCCCGCCCCCGGCCCTGAGGCCGCCCCTCGGCTGGTGGCCCGGCCGCGCAGCCAGCGTCTGCTGCTCCGTCTGTCTCTCCGTCTCGCGTCCGGGCGTCCGCCGGTCCCTCCCAAACCCCCTCTCTCTCTGTCTCTCTCTCTGTCCCTCGGGTGTCCCCTCGGAGATGGGGCTGGGGTCGGCGCTCTGGGCCAGCCCGCTCCTCGCGCTCCGGTCCTAGGAGAGACCGGGGGCTGCACTGGACAGACGTCCCTTCGGACGGACAGACCCGGGAGCCCAGGAGAGGAGCAGCCGCCACCGCCTGTGGCCTGTCACCATGGTAACGCCTGCCAAGGCCTGGACCACCTGGCTCTGCCCCTTTTAGGCAGGGCCCAGCCCTCCCCGGACCTCTACAAGACCAGCCAGGGGAGGTGGGACGGGGTGTCCAGGGTGGACCCTGACCTTTCCCTCTGAGGAGGGTGCTTAACTGCCCGGCTGCCCAGCAGGGATGAGGTGGAGGAGGGGGCGCTGGAGAGGGGATGCAGGGATCCGTCCTCTCCTGCACTGCTCTACCCAAACCCGGTCCCCTCCCCACTGGGCCTTGGCCTCTCCGTCTGAGGAGGAAGATGGTGGCTTCTAAACTTTGATTATGCCGCAACCTACAGCACAACCTGAATTCTAGCTCTGGGACCTTGGACAAGACCTGGGGGTATTTTGCAGGTTTAGACTTGGGGCTGGAGAGTCAGATATGCACGCTGTCCCTCCACGGAGTTTGGGTGGGGATGGGGTTAAAGTCTCCTCCCAGTCCAGACAGTCAGTGCCCGGCAAGGAGAGTTAGGGTGTGCAGCAGAGAAGGGAGTCGCCCACAAAACTTGGGGCTGGAAGGTCGAATATGTGCATTGTCCTGACATGGGGTGCTCCCGTGGGAAGTGGGTAGGGAGGTAGGTCTAGGGTAGGGGAGAGGGGGGCCAATCCTCTCCTACCCCAGCTCTCTGGACTGGCACCTTGAGAAGGTTGGGACACTTTGGGAGGTGTGTGTGTGTGTGTGTGTAAGTGTGTGCTTGTGCATGCCAGTATCTGGGAACAGGGAATAAAAGAAAAGTCTGTGTTCTGGGAATCCCAGCCCAGTTCCAGGCAGGCACAGGAGTCCTGGACGGCTTCACAGGAGTGGTAGGATTTGGAAAAGGGCTGTGAAGACAGGCCAGGGCTTTAACCCTTGGACTGTGATCAACTGTGTTGAATTTTTGTGGGTTTTCACTCACAGGCACATCCACACACAGAAGAATTCTAAATAGAGACATGTTTATACACACAGCACACACACACACACAGCACACTGGCACATGCTCCCCTGACACACAGCCAAACATACACATAAGCCTTGTCCACATGTTTTCCCATACTGCTAAATATGGGCACATACCTGCACACCCACCAAACCACACACTTAAATCCATACACAAGCAGAGAAAGTATAAACACATATTGCTCTTGGAGCTGTTTGAAAATAATAATCAAATTATTGATTTGATTCTTCAGACTCTCACCATGGGCGAGGCCTTAAGTTAAGTGATTTACAGGTGGTTGCACGTGTAACCCACATCAAATCTAAGAGCAGGCCTGCTGGTATTTCCACCCAAGGGACTTTAGGCTCTGGAAGCTTAAGTGGCTGCCCCAAGGCCACCCTGCCAGGAAGTGGGAGTTAGAGCAGCCTGACTCCTGAGCCTGCCATCAGCCATCACAGCCACTCCAAAGATGCAGCCTGAACCAAACCTTGTCTGGTTTCAGACCCAATCCAGTTGTTACTTTTAGAATCCAGAACCTCCTCACTGAGCCCTAGACCTACCGGGAAGCTCTCAGATTAAGGGTCAGGCTCTAGGCTGCCCCATCTCAAATATTGAGCAAGTCTTTCCTGAGTGGGAAAGATAGGCAGATTTTTCTTCCACTTCTGTTTTTAAATATTAAAGATTGTCACCTGCCCACCTCTTCTGGATTCACCTTGGTACTCCAGCTACTCTAGTCTTGGTTCAGAGCCTCCTATGTTTTATGCTCCTTCTTGCCTCAGGGCCTTTGCACATGCTATTCCTGCTGTATAGAACACCTTCACCTAAGGAATTCCTATTCATCCTGCAAATCCATCCAAATGTCACCTTCTCAGGAAAGCCTTCCCTGATTTCCCCAACTCTTACTCTAGCATGACACATATCTCTCTTTCATGACACCCATCACAGTTGTAATTTCATATCTATTTGTGAAGTAATTTGATTAATGACTGTGTAGCATTCTGGGGCAGCCCAGCATCAGAGAACCTGATGACAGAGGCTAGGGTTTATCTTGTCCTGTATTTCCCAAATTTCAGCATCATAACAACTTTTGCATATACACTTACTGGATAAAGTATTATAAGAAAATAAGAAAATGCACTACTTATTTGCTTAATATTTTTATTTAAGTCAACTTACTTTATAAACTTATACCGTATATTTAAATAGGAAATTTTATGTCAAGATCGTGAAAAATCAGTATCCACTGTCATAAATAGGAAATAAATGTATATAACTTATATACTATATGTATAATGAAGTTCAAACCATGTTAATACATTCCAGCTGAATGAAGTTACCCGTGAGTGATTTCAAGCCCCAGAACTGTTTTATCTTTATTAAAAGGGATAATGAGTGTCTGAGAGGGTGTTCAAGATATACCAGCCCCAAAGTAAGGCTTTCTCCTTGGTGTAACCAGGAGGATTGGAAGAGAATTAGAGTAGCTTTCTTACTGTGATTTCATTTTGAGTCCATGTCCTCTGAAAACCATCTTGTGAGCCACCTGTGATCCCATCCCACGCTTTGAGAAAAACTGGTTGAGTCCAATTCAATTCATCCAACTTTGCCAAAATATCTCCTGCGGCCTAGCCCTGTGTTAGGGCCTGGGGGCAGAGACGGGTAAGTCCTGGACCCAGGGGTCTTGCGTCCATAGAGCAGGCAGGCCCATTCTCTGAGCGCTCTGGCTCTATATGGGGAGGGGGGCGCGGTGGAGCCCATGCCTTTGCCCAGAAGCAGGATGAGCAAGGCTCCAAGGGGTGGGGCAGAGCTCGCCCCTCCAGGGACGGGCACAGTGGGCTGAGGCACAGCAATGTGTCTTCAGGCAGCGCTTCTCAAAGTGGGGCTCCCACACCCGGTGCTAGGTGGGGAGACCTTGGATGGATCTTAGATAAACATCTTTTCTTTCATTTACGGCTTTTCATTTTAATGAGTATCAGGAAGTGATTTAAACAGCATAAACCCATGATAAATAAAAATAAGTTTAAATAAAAATTAACAAAAGACAAATGTTAAGTCAATAATAAATATTTTAAGTAAATGATAAATTAAGATATGTGAACGTGGCAAAAACAAACAAAAACACCTCCTGAATGTGATATGTGGGTGTCTGGGAAACCTGGACTAGAGAGTAAAGGGTGTTAGAAGAAGTAGGAAAGGTAAGCTGGGAACAGACTGATGGGCTGCGAATGCCAGGCCGAGTTGCTAAGGCAATAGGGAGCCACCAGAGGTTGTTGAGCAGCACAGGGTCACCATGAGATTCATGTGTTAGAAAGACCACCGAGGTGGCCAAAGGGGAGCCTGGCCAGGTAGCAAGGAGCATGGGGAGGAGGCAGGAGAGATGGTGTTTATGTGTGCAGGTTAATATCCCAGTTTTACTATTTACTAGTGGTGGAACCTTGGGCTCAGTTTCTTAACCTGTAAAATGGGAATAAAAATACCCAGCCAGTAGAACTGTTGGAAAGATAAAAGAAAATAACCAATGGAAAGTGCTTAGCATAGACAAAGAAGGTGTGTTCAGAAAGAAGCACCTTTAGTTATAACAGTTATTCTCGTTTTGTGGTTTTGGTGGGAGATGGTGAGCCCCAGAGCAAAGATAATATAAAAGGGGGGAGGGGGAAGGAACCCACAGGAGAGACCGCAAAATCTTCATTTGAATAGACACAAAATTAAGGCTCAGAGAGGCGAAGTGGCTTGCTCAGGATCACGCTGCTGACACATGACAGTGCTGGACTTGAACGTGGGTCTTCTGATGCCCACTCTGTTGTCTGTTCTCGCATCTGGGTTGTTTTCCCTTTTTCTGCAAGGCTTGCATGAGCTGCCAATTCTCACACCTCCACCCACACAAAAGTAAAAGGACTTAAAGCAGGAGACAGTCAGGGGCCACTCACCAAGGAGCTGGAGGCATCATTTTCTCACACTGGACCCACTTCTGTCTCCTGGGTCACCTGTCAGGCCCCCGTAGGTGTTTGCATCTGTGGCTGCCAATTTGGACTCTCCCTAGATCTTGGTCAACTCTCTATTCAACTCTCTCTTCCCATTTAGAAATTACATCCCAGCTCCAAACCTCCCTGAACCTGATTATACTTTGCATTCTAGAATGCCCAAGCCTAATTCCCCCACTTTACAGATGGGGAAACTGAGGCCCAAAAGCACCTGGTGAGTCGGGCAGAATCTCGCCCTCCCTAAGCATTTCTGCCATGGAGGGGCCAGTCCCAGGACAGTGCCCACCTCGGCTTTTCTCAGTCTTCTCCCTCCGCAAGCAAGGAGGTGCCGATGCCAAGTGTTACCGAAGCTGCGAGCCTTTGGGGGTGAATGGAGGAAGCTGAGCCTTTCAGGAAAGTTCAGCCCACATCTCAGGAGGCCCAACATCTGGTGAGACCATTTTAAAAAGGAGCCAGCCTTAAAAAAACACACAATCACACTTTTATTTTTGTTCCCCTGATTATAAAAACGACACAAACTGGTGATAGAACATATGGAAAATCCACCAAACTCTGAAGAAAATTCAAACGGTGCCTAATCACACCCCTGCCCTTCCCAGCCCTCGGGGTAACTGCAGTTGACTCTGCTTCACTTTTATTGTCCTCTTGGCTTTGTTTAGGCTTGTAAGCGTTTTTCACATGGGTGAAAAAAAATCACAATAGTCAGCAGAGTAATAGAAGAGTAAGGAGGGTGACTGGGAGGGGGCCCCATTTGTCTATTGATCTGTGTGATGGTTTCCAGGGTGTGCACATAGGTAAAAACCCATCAACCCTAAGCTTTATATTTCTTACTTTATAGAAATAATACCTACAATTCCAGTAATAATAGAGGCTCGTTGCAAAGACACTGAAATAGACCTAATGGCTGTGAACAGATGCTCTGGGTGCCTTTAGCACCATCCGAGGCCCCCTTGTCGGTCCGAAGGGCACAGCAGGAGCCGCGTCTAGGCCAGCAAGGACGGCCGGGTCCCTGGGCCCGGGGTCAGCCCGTTCTCGGGTTGGAGGGCGGCAGACTGGCTGCTGCCTGCCTCACCTTCTTGCTTTTCAGTTTCACACCCGCTCTCCCGCCTTGGCTCCTGCTGAGCAGCAGTGACAGGCCTAGCCGGGCTGCGCTGGCCGGGAGGGAATGGAAACACGTCTATTAGGTTTCACGGAAACCATTCCGCGGGGCCTGCGCCTGGCTGGCGGCGCTCGGGCTCCTGTGGTCCTGGGCTGGGCCGCCGGCTGATTTCTAGTGGAGAGCGGCCAGCGCCCCTTCCTTCAGCCTCTTGGCCCCCCTTCGTCCTCCCTAAGTACTTGGACGGCTCAGGAGCCCCTGGGGTTCAGGCCTGTGGCAGGTAATGCTTTGGCCAAGAACTCAGAGTCCTTTTGACTTAGAACATTCTCCCTTAAATGGCTACAGCGTGCCGAGAACTAGGCCAATTTGTGAAAGCTGCAGGCTTCCCGGGCTGGGACGCTCAGTCTGCGAGGGGCAGTCGGCTTCTTTAGGCTTCGCTTGAGACAGCAAAGGGGAGGCCACCAGCGGCTGCTCTTGTCCCCAAGGCAGATGAGGCAGCAGGGGATGGGGAGGGCGGCGGGCTTGGCAGACCCAGCCCTGGTGGGGTTCAGCTGTCTACTCCTCCTCCTCTCTGTGATCTTGGGCCAGAGTGGCCTCGGTTTCTTTGCCTGCAAAATGGGGATGTTCCTACTTAGCCTCTAGGAACGTTGTGTGGACAAAGCATGAGAATGTGAGTGGAAGAGGGCTGGCACACAGCAGGTGCCTGGAAACTGTCGTTATTACTGGGGTGTTGGTAGTGGATTCAGGAGGGGACCGGGGGCTGTACCTGCCCCCCAAATCTTGGTAGGCAAGAGATTAAGGTAAGAGATGACATCAAGGACCGGGAGAAAGATGATGTCTTAGCACCGAGGGTGGGACTTGCACTTTGTCTACCAGGATGAGTGAAAATAAATAATAAATAACAGCAGCAGCAAGCACCTTCTAATTTCCCCGAGACTCTCCGTTAATTCCTTGTCTTTCCACAACAAGCTTCTGAGTGAGGCAGGAGAGGAACTAGAGTCCCCATTTACAGATGGGGAAACTGAGGCACGCCCAGGGAGAGATAGCTTATTGTTTCACAGAGGCTGGGATGCAGACCACAGGTAGGGCACAGGGTGATTCAGGTATGTCACAGAAGGAAAGGCAATCACATTGAAGGTCTGTGCCTTTTGAATTCCCCTCTGATCTTCTGACAAGTCAAAGAGAAAGCCTCTATTTGATGATAGGATGTCTTTTATGCCTTTCTACTACTGGGAAATCCGTTCTGGAAAAACGAGAAAGAGAAGGTCTCAGACTCTGAGCCTTCAAGAGGTGACCGGGTGTCACTATAATTTAATAGTAACATTTTGTTTTTATTGTGTTTACTTTTTTCTTTAAAAAAATAGTTTTAAAAATAGAAATAGAATAATAGAGTAATAAAATAAGTAACTAAATATAAATAAAATAGTTAAATGTATATGTAATTGTTATGTTATTTATATAAATATATACTAATATGTTTATAGTGATAATAAATATATAATAATATGGATCATTTCTATAAATGAAAAAAACTATATAAACCACCAATGCATCATTGCTTTATTTTTGGAGTTGTAATCTATTTATGCCAATTGATACTGATTTTTCCATTTAAGGTGATGATATGATCATAACTGCAATAACAACCACAAAAATAGCAGTGATGGCTGTTGCTTAATGAGCACCTCCTGAGTGCTAATCTTGTGCAGAGAACTTACACATGCTATCTCATTCAATCACACTTAACTCTTTAAGTATGATTATAATCTTCAGCTTTGTTGATGGGGAAACTGAAGCATATAGAGTTAAGTGACTTGCCAGGCCAGGCAACCAGTAAGTGGCAGAGCCAGAATTTGAACCCACTCAGTCTGGTTCCATTCTCTTAACCAGTATGGTTGTATAGAGTCTCCATTTAAAATACAACTATGTAAATTTTTAAAGTGAGAAATTTGAAGAAAAATCATAAGTGCTAATGGTACAAATGGTACTAGGAGATGCTAGTGATAGTAAATGATTAAATTTCCAGAAACAAAGCAAACCATAGCCCCACTCAGTCTGCCCAGACAGGGGACGGGATTACTCAAGGCCACACAGGGAAGGAGGACCCAGGTGCCCTGAGGCCCCAGGAGAGGCTGGATAGAGTGGGTGGGCATCTGGCTGGGTGGGCGGGGATCGGGCAGGGGAGGCTCTGTGTGTGCTCATGAATGCCAGATGCAGTCCTCCACCTCCCTGTCCCTGTTCCCACTGCTGTCCCCATGAGTGCAGAGGGAGCGTTGAAAGAGGGCAGTGGAGGGCAGATGAGCCTTTCCCTGTTCTGCCATATAGAAGAGTCCCCCTCCACCACAGGGCGAACATAGCCCCTGCTGGGCAGGTGCACTTCCATGTCAAGTGCCTGTCTGTCATCACCCCCTCTGACCTCAACGCCATGTCAATGCCAGGACCCTCTTTCCTTCAAAGTGGGTGCTGTTGACATTTGTTCATTCATTCATTCATTCATTCATTCATTTGTTCATTCCACAAATAGTTGATGGAGGGCCTATGCTGTGCCCAGCACTGTGTGGTACTGGGGACACAGCGTTAACACGGAAATTTTTTTAAATGTCCAGTGTTAGGGCCGCAGGTGGGGGTGTTGGTGAGCCTTGGTCCCCTGTTTTACAACCTCCTAGCATCTAAATCTTGCTGGGATCGAGAAATGCCATTTTCCTCCTCAAAGTCCCTGTTTTTATTTCTCTGTCTCCAGGGGCCTCATCTATAAAAAGCAACTCCTAGAAAACTTCCCTGTATGTTGGGTCCTCATTTATTCTCATCTTCCTTTGCATCTCTCAATGATAGATGGACCCAGTGCTCGCAAAGAGCCTGAGGCAACCCGCCACAGGCCTGGAGCTGTAAGAATCCCAGCCCAGTGCACAGAGCGGGGACATTTCATTCTGCCTGGGTGGCCTTGTCACATAGCAGAGAACGCCTTGCATTGGGCTTTTTAGAACTGAAAAACCATAACTCATAGATTCTATTACGAGATCCAATTGGAAACTTTTGGCTTTATCCAACTTCCCTATTTCGCAGATGGAAAAATTGTGGTTCAGAGAGAGACATTTTGTTCATCCACCCACAAAATGTGCCAAGCACCTGTTTGGTCCCAGGCCCTGTGCCAGGTACTGGGTACCCAGAGAGGAAGAGGAGCCAGTGCCTGCGGTGTTCATTTCCTACTGCTGCCGTAACGAATGACCACAACTTTAGTAGCTTAAAGCAACACAGATTTATTATCTTGCATTTCTATAAGTCAGAAATCTGGCATGGGTCTCACTGGGCTAAAATTCTGTAGGTTCTAGGAGAGAACCTGTTTCCTTGCCTTTTCCAGCTTCAGGAGGCTGCCGCATTCTGTGTTTCACGGCCCCTTTCTCCACCCTAAAGCCAACGACGTTTGTCTCTCTGATCCTCTGCTCCTGCACCCCTAGTCCCTTTTCTCTCTGACTCTCTCCTCCTCTGCCTCCACATTTAAAGACCCTTGTGATTAGATTAGGTCCATCTGGATAACCCAGGGTAATCTACTTTTTC
>JAQZBX010017927.1:0-20683 GCA_029593785.1 Cabassous unicinctus | reverse complement strand
TTTTTTTTTTTTCATCCCCTCCCTCCCCAAGATGGTTCTCTCATCTCTGCTCGTTGTTTGCCTTGTTTGCTTGCCTTCTGCAGGAGGCACCGGGAACTGAACCCGGGACCGACCACATAGGAAGCGAGTGCCCAATGGCCTGAGCCACATCCACTCCCCATAGCCTGTGGCATCTGCTGGTTTGTGGCATTGCTTGTTTAGGCATCTGCTCATTGTGGCAGGTGCAGTGTCTGCTCATCTTCTTTAGGAGGCACCAGTACCCGAACATGGGACCTCCTATGTGGTTGACGGGCACCCAACTGGTTGAGCCACATCCACTTCCCTGCTTGCTGTTTTTTGTTTTGTTATGCTTTGTTTTTGTTTTTAGGAGGCCCTGGGGACTGAACCCAGGACCTCCCATGTGGGGTTTTCTGCTTGAGCCACATCTGCTCCCTAATCTGCCTATTTTAAGGTCATCTGCAGGCTTAAGTCCTCTTTGCCATGTAAGATAACATATTCATAAATTCTGGGGATTAGAACCTGGGCGTCTTTGGAGGGGTATTATTCTATCTACCAGGAAGCCTGGAGTCCACTGAGGAAGATAGCAGTCAGGGTGGGAACCTCTGATGGGGGCACTGTAGCTCAGGGATGGGGGTGACTGGCCCAGCCAAGGTTGGGGGTGGGAGGGCAGAGAAAACCTCCTGAAAGAGGGGAGTGCTGACCTGAGTTTGGAGAATGGGAAGAGAGTGGAAGTAGAAGTGGAGGGCATTCCAGGAGGAAGGAACAGCAAGTGCAAAGGCCCAGGGGTGAGCAGGCGAATGCATATGTCATGAGGCTGAAGCCTAGGAGGCGAGGCTGGAGAGGTACACAGTGGCCAGATCACAGGGATCCAAGGGCCCAGAGGCCAGGTGCTCTCCTATAGGCAGTGGGGAGCCTTCGAGGGGTTTTGAACAGGAGGCTGATGAGGTCAGGTCTGTGTTTGAGAAAGGTCACTTTGAGGTCCTGGTGGAGAATGGCTTCAAGTGAGGAAGACTAGAGGGTGGAAACCAATGAGGAGGTGGTTCAGTGAATGAGATGATGGAGGCCTGGGTCAGGGCGGGAGCAGGGGAACAGAGAAAAGCGAGAAGATGGTGAGTTGGTGGAGGTGAGTGGACTGTGTAAGACATGGCTGAGGGTTATTTGTGGGTGGTGGAGGCAGGAGAAGGGAACAGGATGATGAAGACTTTCTTCCCAGGTGTCTGGCTGGATAGGGGAGCAGGCTTGGGAAGGTGCTGTGTTGGGTTTGATGTGTCAATGCCTGAGGGACATCTAGGGGGAGGCACCCAGTAGGCAGTTGGATATATGAGTCTGGAGTTTTGGACTTGTCTTATTTAGTTATTGCTGTGTAACAAACCATCCCAAAACTCAGCGGCTTGAAACAACCATCGCTTATTGTCACTCATGCATCTGCGTGTTGACTGGGGGTTGTCTGGTCTAGGTCGGGCTTCACTGATGGCTCAGCTTCAAACTTCAGGTCTTCAGGTCAGCTGGGTGGTAGGATTTGAGGATGCTGGCCTCTCCTTCCCCTCTGACTCTGACATGAATGCCTCCATGCATTCCTCCACTTCTCCCTGGACCAGCGGGTGATATTTGAGCAGAAAGCTGAAGGAGGTGATGGAATAAGGATACCTTGGGGAAGGGTATTCTGTCAGAGGGAACAGCCAATACAGAGGCCCTGAGGTGGGATTGTGCCTAGTGTGATCAAGGAGCAGTAAAGGCCAGTGTAGCTGGAAGGGTGTGAGCGAAGGGGAGGGGTAAGAGAGGCAGTCAGAGCATTAGCGGGAGCCTTAGCTCACGTGGGGCCTGGCACACCGTGGGAAGTGGACAGCACCTTATTATTATGGCGGCTACTGCTTTTCATCCTGCCCTCCTGTCCCCCACAGGATCCCCCATCCCTGGACTCAGCCATCCAGCATGCCCTGGCAGGCCTCTATCCCCCATTTGAGGCCACGGCGCCCACCGTCCTGGGTCAGGTGTTCCGGCTCCTGGATTCCAACTTCCAGGGGGATGGGCTGAGCTTCCTCCTGGATTTCCTGATCCCTGCCAAGCGCCTGTGTGAGCAAGTGCGAGAAGCAGCCTGTGTAAGTCGGGGAGGGATGCGGGGCCAGGGGATAAGCTGTCTCAGGAGGCCATGGGTCTGCAGGGGAGCAGAGAAGGAAGTGGGGAATTGAAGATGTGGGTCCAAGTAACACTGTTTGCTCAAAGGAAGACCTTTGCCCCCCCCCCACCCCCCATGGAGCAAGAGAGTCTCTGTCCCTTCACTCTCTGACATCTGGGAGTCCATCACATTTGCCCTTTGACTAGCAGGGAGGAAGGCCTGAATAAAACCATCCTCAGGGGCTCCAGGCTCCCAGGAGCCTGCCCTGGGGCTGAGGTTGTGGGCATTGCCAGGTTGCCTTGGCTGAAGTGGGGCAGCTTCAATGGAGACAGCAGAAAAATTCCAGAGCCTCCCTGGTGCTCCTGAGACATCAGGATTCTTGCTGTCTTCCCTGGTGACCCCTTAAGACTCTTTCTGGGGACACCTCTTTCTGAGACAAAGCAGAAGGAAACATGCCTGAGGCAGGATTGATTGGCTGCAAATGACAGAATCATTAGTCACACCAGGCCAGGGTGGATCAAGCGAAGGGCACAAGTTGATCCAGGGATCAAACCCCTTGAGGACTCTTTCTATCTCTTGTCTCTACTTCTCCCTGCTTGCCAGCAGCATTCTAACAGGCTAGGTATTCCTACAAGGCTGTGGACATGAGCAGCTCTGGGATTATCTCCTATCCCTGGAGAAGAAAATGGACTCTTCCTTATCAACTGCAGAGAGAAAAGTCTCAAGGGAGGCCTCTGATTGGCTATGCTTCAGTCCTAGACCCATTCCTGGACCAATCACTGTGCAAGAGGAATGGGGCGCCAGGATTGGTCAGGCTCAGGCCATGTGTCCACCCCTATGATGAGAAGGTGGAGGCTGTTTTAAGTAAAGGGTTGGGGAGAGGGCTGGAGACCAAAACCTCAGGGACTTGGCACTTCAGGAGCAAAAGTAAGGGTGGGAACTGGGCATGTCTCTCCAGTGGGAGAAAGAAACTGATCGAGGGGGCTGAAAGTTCAAGCTTTGGAGTCAGAACTGGAGATGGTTGGAACTGGAAGCAAACAGAGAACATTCATTTAACATGCTTAGCATAGTGCCTGGCACATAGAAATACTTGATACACAGTAATTGTTATTTTAGGAGAGGGAACAGTCTCATGGAAACATTTGCAGCCAACTTCCACATTCCCATCCTTATTTCTTCTCCTTGACAAGCTACCCAACCACCTACTTCCTTTATGTGACCATTAAAACCACATCTGCACTGTCTCCTTTCTCATTTCTTCCCTTGACAAGGTTCTCAACCCTTCCACTTCTTTATTTCTCTTGTAATAATAAGCGAATTTGTGTTGCCTCCAAGTAGGGGGGAGTAGCGTGAGGGTTAGCACTGTGGCCTCCAAAGTCAGGTGCCAGGTTCAAATCCAGGCTCCATCCCTGTGAACTTGAGGAAGCCGTGTCACCCTTCTGAGCTTCAGTTTTCCGATGTGTAAAATGTGAAAGTTAATACAGGGTACCTACCTCCCAGAAAGAATATATACAGCTTGGCTCAGAGCCTGGCAGGCTGCAATTGCTCAATAGCCGTTGGCTGTGACTTGCCCACTTCCTCATTTCTCCCTCTGGAATCAGGATATGCCAGCCTCAAAGTCTGCCTTTCCCACCACCAGCGCCCAGAGGAAGCCACTCTCAAATGAAGTCTGGTGGGGTTTGAGGACAGACACCATCCTCCAAATGTGAAGATGTAGGCACAAGTCCTGCACCAGCTGTATGACTATGAGCCAATCATTTCACCTTTGCCAGCCTCAGTTTCCTTATCTGTAAAGTGAGAATAATAATGCCTGCGCTGCCTGCACCACTGAGTGCTATGAGTGTCAGATAAGCTGATCAAAACCGTTATCTCTATGGTGCTTTGCTGTTTGCAAAATACTGCTGGGCTGTTATGTCTCATCCAATGAGAAGGTGAGGGAAAGCATGTTGTAAACTGTGTAGGGCCAAATGGAAGGGGTGGAATAACTCACATAATCATGAGGGCTTGTAGATATGAAGATTCTCTGGAGCAGTCAAATCTACTATGTAACTGATATGAACCAGTTTATCAACTCAGGCATAAATAGGTCAGACCCTGATGAGATCTCCAATTAATACACCCAGGAAACACCTGCTTAATTAGCAGGACGTCCAGTGTCACTCTCAGGAGGCCTCCCACACACACAGATTATATAAGATTGTCCAAGGCTTACTCAAGCCATAAGACTCAGACTTTTTTCTCAAAGTGAGGTAGAGAGAGGCCCGAGGTCGTCAGTGGATCAGAGCTGTTGTTTCTGTTGTTGCCACCTGGTGTCACTGTTGATCACTGGTCCTGGACAGCCCAGTGGAGAGAGATTCAATTAAGAGGGATCCTGTATGTAAAGACCTACTCCAAGATGACTTGCTGTGTCCACCTACACAGAGGGAAACCTTCTCCTGTTTAAAAAAAAAAGTAGATTCTGCCTCAGCTGCCCTTTTGTTACCCACTAATGATAGATAGATAAATAAATAAATAATAAATATTCAGGCTCAGAATAGTAGAATGACTTTTTCAAGATCATCCAGCAAGCTAGTGGCAGGGCTAGATTTTCTGACTTCTTGTTCAGTGTTGTTGCAACCTCTCTCTTTTTTTTTTTTTTAAAGATTTATTCATTTATTTATCCCCACCTTGCTGCTTGTGTTTTACTGTGTCCATTCTCTGTGTGTTTCTTCCGTGTCTGCTTATCTCCCCCTTGCTGTGAGGTCCTGCTGCATCAGCCCACCGCGCCGCGCAGCCGGCCTGCTCTCACAAGGAGGCCCCTGGAAGGGAACCCGGGGCCTCCCGCATGGTAAACAGGGGTTCTATCAATTGAGCCACACCTGCTTCCTGCTGTGAGGTCCTGCTGCATCAGCCCACCGTGCCGCGCAGCCGGCCTGCCCTCACACGGAGGCCCTGGGAAACGAACCGGGGCCTCCCATGTGGTAAACGGGAGCTCTATCCATTGAGCCACACCCGCTTCCCGCAACCTCTCTCTTAAAAAATTGGAGAGTGATATAAAAACAGTAAACCACACTTTTTAAAAATGTAAAATAACCACAATTATTCAATGGGTAAATGTTGTCAAAGGGGAGAGGAAATTAATATTTCTTGACCATCCACCTATTACTTGCTAGGCATTATGGTGGGTATATTACATATATGTTATCTTATTTACAAATCATCAAACCAACCCAATAATTCCACTGGGAATTATTACTCCTATTTACAGATGGGGGAATTGAGGCTGAAACCAGTTAAGTAATTTGCACAAAATAGCAATTCAGAACTTTGAACCCATGTCTTTCTAGCTCTAAAGTGGTAGAGCTTCAGCTAGATTGAATGAAATTTTTAATGATCAAGAGGAGGAGGGAACATGAGCCAAGCAAGGAGAGCATCATGGAAAAGGTGCTTGGTAACTAGTGTCTGGCACTTAGAGCTTTTCTCCCTGTGACAAGTAGTTCAAGTACTTTCAAGGTCAAAACCAGGAGTAGGTGAGGCAAGAGAGGCATTTAGGATGCAAAAGGAGGCCCCCACTTTCAGGGTCATGCAAGTGCAAGGCCAGCATTCAGGTCCTCCTTAAATGTTGCATTCTAGACACCTCTCTTGCCTCATCCTAGGCCTTGTCCTGTTCAAGATTCCACTTGAGAGAGGGAAAGAAGTAGATCCAAGGGTAGGGTCTTCCAAGACCAGATTTTCTGATGCCAGCTCCTTCTCTCTGCAGGCTCCCTACTCACATAGCCTCTTCCTGCATGAGGGCTGGCCACTCTGCCTGCGGGATGAGGTTGTAGTCCACCTGGCCCCCCTCAGTCCTCTCTTACTGCGCCAAGGTGACTTCTATCTCCAAGCTGAGCCCCAGGAGGAGCAGTCTGTCTGCATCATGATCAAATATCTCTCCATGGACCTCTGCAGAGTAGACAAGAAGTCTGTTCCCGAGTCATCCCACCCTATACTTTTCACCCAAGAATGGCTGGAGGCCATCAACAGAGACTTTGAGGGAGGTCCCCTACACAGCTGCCTGGTAGCATCAGAAAATGGGATTTCCTCCATACCTTGGACCAAGATAACCAGCCCAGAATTTGTGGATGACAGACGCCAAGCAGCAAATGTCCTCTCCCCAGCCTGGGGATCCCTTCAATCAGAGGCACTTGATTTGAGCAGCCCCCAAGAGCGGCACCAGGCCAGGTTCCCAGGCAGTCAGGTGTTTTTTGCCCAGAGTTTGATGAAAGGGAAGAACAGAACACATGGCAACAAGTATCCAGGACTCATCAAGGTAGAGCAAGCCAGGCCTGGAGAAATAGCCTTCAGGATGGACAGCGTGGGCACACAGGACTTGGAGGGAGACTATGTGGCTCTTCTGGATTTTCCCCAAGACAGCAGAAGAGGGTTTCCCAGTAGGGAGGTGGAGGCATCCAATGAGTGTTCTTTCGGGGCACTGGAGGAAGTATCCAAAACTAAGGAAACCCCTCTCCTTCTTTCTCAAAGGATACTGCCTCTCTCAGGGGCCAATGAGGGATCTACCCTAGGAAAATGGACTTGTGTGAAGTCAGCAAGCTCAGAAGAAGAGCTTTGCATCATGGGCTTGAGAAGCAAAGTCAACCATAAAGTACCTGCCCACAACTCAGAATGCCAGCCTCAAGAACCCTTCCTCAATGTCCTTGAGAACCCACTGAACTGTGCCTCTGGCTCTGAGGCAGGTGTCTCAGAAGAGTCAGCTCCCTTCAAGACCCAGGGACCTCTGGAGCACCCAGAGAATATGACCCAGCCCAGGACTGGGTCAGAACAAGCTTCCTCTTCCCACCTGTCCTTGGATTCTCCTCCTGATGCTTCAGCCTCTGAAACAAAGGTGGAGGAGAGGACCAGACAGGGAAATGGGAGACTTCCCAAGCCCATCACTGGCCCTAGCCAAAACACCTCCTCTTCCGGGTCCCCCACTCCTGGGCTCAAATTCTTGTTCTTGAAAGGGCAGAAGCAATCTCCTGTGCCCCCAGAGAAAGCCTCACTCCATCATGATGGGCCCTGGAAGATCCTGTGTTCTCTCTACTCTTCCAAATCCAACCAAGCCAAGTCCTTTGGAAAAGGTAAAGTGCCCCCTTGCTCAGCTCTGTGAGGGATCTATTCTCCTGGATGTGATCAGGATACAAGGTGGTTCTGGACCTAAGGGACAGAGACCCACCTGGGCTGGCTCAGTGTAAGGGTTTTAATGCAGGATGTGGCATGCAAAGGGGAAGGAAGTCTCATGGGTCTGGACCTGAGAAGGCTTTTTGACTATGTCAAGACTGCCTGAGTTCACACCCCAACTTCACCAGGTACTGACTGTGTGACCCTGGTCAAGTACTTAGCCTCTCTGAGTCCATGTTTTCCTATCTGTAAAATAAGACTTTTACCTGCCTCATGGAGTTGTTCTGAGGGTTAAAAGAGATTACCAAAAGTAAAGAACTTAGCACAATGCCTGGCATAAAGTAGGAGATCAATAGTTGCAAGCTATTATTATGAGTCAGAAGGTAAAAGAAAAAACATTTTCCCCTGGAAAAATCCATCTTCTGCTTAACACCCTTTTCCTCTTCATTGCTTTTCCCCAGCTGGATCAACTCAGACCAAAACATCTGGCCTGGCTGCTGACTCAGATCTACTGATGGGGGCAAAGAATGGTTTCCCAGAAGCTTCTGCAAGCCCTCCAAAAAGAGGTCCCATCCTGGATAAGGCACTCCCAGGACCTGAGCCTAGAGTTGGGGCTCTTGGTGTTGAGATCTTCCATTCCAGGATAGCATGCCTGCCAGGTCCTGGGGGGATTATAGGGGAAGGGGGAGGGAGCAGGGGGTGGCCCTGAGCTTCCTGAGATGCTAGGGGTGTGGGGAGCCAGGGAAAGACCTGGAGGCCAGGGCTCCAGACCAAGCCTCCTTATGGCTCAGTTTCCTCCTCTGTCCAACAAAAAGAAAGCCAGTTCTAGGTTTCCATCCATCCATCTAAAATTCTGTGAGGCAGCCAAGGTGGGTGTCTTAGGTCAGGTTCCCTAGAAGCAGAGCCTAAGATGGATATTCTTGGGAAAGTGATTTGTGGAGGGAGTGCTCTCAGGAAAAGCAAATAAGGGAAGCAGGATTGGGCAGGGAGCCGAGCAAGGATGTGGGCTCAGCTGGACACCAGCTTCAGCTTGACCCATGGAGAGCTCTGGAGCATGAATTATACCAGGGTTGGTTCTGCCCTAAGGCACAGAGGACTGGCCTTTGTACCCCTGTGTCTGTCAGTCATTAACTGTGCACTGATTCTGAGGTGGGGATGGCAGACAAGGGGAACCAGTGATCCACTAGGCCAAGGGTGATTCTTCAGACAAGAGGGTCATCTGTGAGCCATTTACAGCCAATACTTAGAGCCTCTGGGGTTTGGGTATACATCCAATAGGGAGGGCATTACCGCTCTGTTTAAAATTCATTCATTATCGCACCAAATATTTATAGAGCACCTGCTGTATGCCAAGCCCTAGGCTTGGCCCTGAGAATTCAGCAGGGAACAATTCTGATGTGTTCTCTGCCCTCAGGAAACCTACATTCTAGTGAGGGAGGAAAATTCAAGAGGTTATTATAATCCAATATAAGAGGAAAAATACAACATTGGGGAAGTTCAGGGGGCTGTTACAGGAGCACAGATGAGGTCCCTTATGAGGCTTGGGGTCAGGGGGAGTCAGGGAAGACTTCCTGGAGGAAGTAATGGAAACCCCAGTCCTGTAGTATGAATAGAAGCTATCCAAGTGAATGGTTGTGGAATAGTGTTCCATACAGAGGAAATAGCATGTGCAAAGGTCTAGGGACAAGAGAGGCCACAGTGCTTCCTGGGAATTGAATGTCCTGAAATTCTACTTTATATCATAGGCTTCTATATCGACAGGACCCTGGGCACTGCCATAACTCAGCTCCTGGAGGGTATTGTCTATCCTCTTCCTGGTCATTCTTTATGAAACTTGTGCTATTTGTGCCCATGTTAATTGCACACAAATGATCTCCTGATCCTCTTTGGGCTGTCACGTTCCAAGGGTTCAGATTTTGTTCATTGAAGAGGAGACCCTCATTCTAGCTCTAGCTCTTCCACCAGCTCCCTGTGTGACCTTGGAAGTGTTGCTTGACCTCTCTTGGCCTCAGGTTCCCATTTCTGTAAGAGGAGAAAGAAAGGAAGTAGATAGGAACTGGATCATTCCCATCAGCATAAGAACTTGCTATAACATTTCTCAGCTTGAAATAACCCATTCTAGGCCCCTCAAAGCCCTCTTCAGCCACTGCTGCAATTTTTTTTCCTTTTACATCAAAACTCCAGAAAAGAATTGTCTATGTTCTCTGTCTCTGCATCTCTTATCTTCTAATTCTCTCTTCAACTCACTCTATTCAGAATTCCTTCCCCACCTTCACATTAAGACAGGTCTTTTCATGGTCACCAATGACCTCCATGCTGCTAGATCCAGTGGCCAATTCTCAGCCCTCATTGTCCTTGACTCATCAGTAGCATTTGACACAAATAACCAATACCTCCTTCTTGAAATACCTTCTTCACTTGGCTTTCAGTCTTCATACTCACCTGGTTTTCCGCTTTCTCTCTGGCCACACCTTCTCAGTCTCATTTACTGCCTCCTCCTCATCTCCTCAGCCTGTAAACCCTGGGGGGCCCCCCTCACTTCCTAGGTGATCACATCCAGTCTCACTATTGAATATTTTAAATGGTGTCTCTACACTGACAATCACCACACTTATTTTCCAGCCTGGATCCTGTCCACAAACTCCAGACTTATTCATCCAACTGTCTACTTGACGTCTCCACTTGGATGTTAACAGGCATCTCTAACCTATCATGTCCAAATATGAACTCCCTGATTTCCATACACCCCCAACCTCCTCATCTTTCCTCATCACAGTAAAAGATGTCAGCTCCATCCTTGATTGAGCTCTTTCTCTCACACCCCACATCCAAATTCTTCACATATTTTGTCAGCTATACTATCAAAATATGCCCATAATCTGATGATGTCATACCACCCAAGTCTAAACCAGCATAACCTCTTGCCTAGTGCAGTAGCCTCCTCACGGGCCTCTCTGCTTCCACTGGAGCTTTCTTGTAGCTCAAACAGTCCCAGAGCCTATGTTCCAGCTTTAAGACCTGCTCTAGGAGAGCCCTTGTGAAGCAGACATCCCAGTCTCTCCTTGCCTATCTTCAGGTCCCTTGAGCTCTGACCTTTCCATAAATATCTATTCTCAGGAAAGGCGTGAATGACTGCTCACAGGCTGCAGGGGATATATTAAATATTCATTTCTGTGTATTTAGACACTGTGTTTGCTTCCTATTGCTGCTGTAACAAATCACCACTAAGTCATTGGCTTAAAACAACAGAAATGTATTATCTTACACTCCTGCGCATTAGAAGCCTGACACAGGTCTCACCAGGCTAAAGCAAGGCAACAGCAGGGCTGTGTTCCTTCCGCAGGCTCCAGGGGAGAATCCATTTCCTTCCTTTTTCTAGCCCCTAATGGCTGCATGCATTCCTTGGCTCAGGCTCCTTTCCTCCATCTTCAAAGCCAGCAACTTGCATCTCTTTGATTCTTCTTGCATTTTCACATCTTTCTAGTATAACCCAAAGCTAGGAAAGGTTCTCTGCTTTTAAGGATTCATATGATTAGATTGGGCCCATCTGGATAATCCAGGGTAATCTCCCCATCTCAAAGCCCATATACTTGATCACATCTGCAGAGCCCTTTCTGCCATGGATGTTAACATATTCACGGGTCCTGAGGATTAGGGTGTAGTCATCTGTGGGGGCCCCTACCACAGGCACTAAGCCTTCCGAAAGGGCTCTGCAGACTTTCCACTGAAAACCCCTCATGCAGCAGAGAGTGTATGGGCCCAGAGGCTGAGACCTCACCCTGTGCTCTCAATTGCTCTGTAATATGCCTTTGAAATCCTTTTTTGTCTTCAGAATGTCTACACATTTTGTATCCTGTTTAAGACTATATTCATGCTTGATTCAATATGAAAATGCTTTAAACTGCTTGCCAGGTAAATTACTTACCATTTCCTCCCAAACCTTGGAGAATGCAAAAGGTTTTCTGTGGCTTTTTCCGTCACCGCCTCCTCCCACCTTGCCATCCCTCCCTTCATTTGAGACTCATAACCCAAATCAAACAGCTCAGCTTCAAGGCAGGGGCCTGAGGTGCTAATGGTGGTATTTCTGGCATCAGTTGTCAAGTGTGACAAAGGGGCCTTCCTGACCCAGCTGAAGGCAAATCAGTGGACATTTGCCCATTAAGCTAATTTACTCGACCAGTGCTCACTGTGTGTACAGCCCTGTTCTAGGCAATTTGTTGGGGAACCATACACCTGAGCTGTACCCTAATATGGAATGTCCCAAGTGCTTGAACCCCTGGCTACTCAAAGTGTGGTCCCAGAACCAGCTGGATGGGCATTGCTTTGGAGCTTGTGAGAAATGCAGAATCTCAGGCTCCTGCTCAGGCCTGCAGAATCGAATCTGCATTCTAGTGAGATCCCCAGGCACATTAAAGTTTGAGAGACACTGCTCTAGCCATCCATTCGTTTGTCAGCCAATCACAGGCAGGAATGAGTGCTGGGGTGCAACAATGAGTTGCATGAGTGTACACTTTTAAGGAGCTTTCTGTCTTGCAGGAGCTAAAGAGGCCTATGTTTGCAGTAGTGATCTGGGGAGGGAGGCTTGTAAAGAGGGGCACAGAAGATGCCTTCCTGGAGGAAGTGGCATCTGGGCTGTGCTTTGAAAGTTGAGGGAAGGGCATACCTAGCAGAAGGAATAGCATGAACAAAGGTGGGAGGTGGGAAAGGCTCGGGCTGGTTTAGGCAATGACAGATGACCCAGTCCGGCTGGGCCATAGGTGGCAAGGGGAGACTTAGTATATGAAATGAGCCTACAAGTATATGCAGACCCTGGGGAGACTTAAGTGCTAGGTCAAGAAGCTTGCACTTTCTCCCACAGGCCATGGGGAGCCACAGAAGGTTTTTGAGGAGGAGAGTAGCACCATCAGAGCTGCAGCTGCTGTGGTCATCAGGTTTACAGCTTAGAAAAGCTCATCTCCTAGTGGAGCCCAGGGTAAACAGGCAAATCAGGCATGATTGCACCTTGGCTGGCAGGTTGGGGACCTGGGTTTGTGGGAGACTGGGAATCTGCTTTTCCTCTCCAGGTCACTATTTCCTCATCAGGGACATGATGCTGTGTTTCCTGTCAGGAGATACCTAAGGGCTGCAAGGGGACTTACGAGGGACATAGACAAACATCTCCAACTTTGCAAGTTAGGCAATTTTTTCATGGTTTAATTATTTCACCTTTTTTTATTTTCTATTATGAAAAACTTCAAACATCTAGAAAAGTAGATAGAATAATATAATGAACGCCCATATACACATAACCCAGACTCAATCAATCTCAGCCTTTTGGCATATTTCATTAATTTTTCCCTGAAATATTTTGATATAAATTTCAGATCTTAATATTTTACCCCTAAATGCTTCAGCATGAATCTCTTAAAAACAAGGACAGGTTCTCTAACCATTAGCACATCTATTCAATAAAAATAATTCCCTAATGCTTTTCAATAACTAGTTCATATTTAAGTTTCCCCTATTGTCCCCAACAAAATGTCTTTCCTTTTCTAATTTGTAAATGAATATTAGGAAAAAAAAACCATGATATCAAAAGGATACAAAGTTTATATATATATACACACACACACACACACACACACACACACACACACACAGAGATGCACATATATGTGTATATATGCATATTAATTTTTAAATTATGTCAAAATTTTTAATATATATAAAAGAAAGCATGCTCCAGGCAGCTGGACCCCTGTTAAGGCTTGTAAAGGCTGGGCTGTGAAGGGCCTTGCCCACCGTCGAGGGTTGGGTGGTGGTCATGGCAGGCAAGCAGCTGAGGAAGGCAGCCTCGGAGCCCAGGCTGGGCAGCAGGCCCCGTTCCTGAGGCCTGAGCCCCTTCCCCCTGCTCCCCCAGCCAAGGGGCAGGCGGGCCATGCTGACTCCTTGGGCCTCAGCCCCAGGAGCCTGTGGGGAGCGCTGGCCACACAGCCCAGATTCCCAGGTTCAAGAACTAGCCTGGCGAGAATCCAAGGCCGAAAGTCTGCAAGAATAAATAGTGAGCCGGCGGCCACGGGCAGCTCACTCACCACTCCGTGGACAGAGGCAGCAATGCTGAGCCCTCGCGTGTGTCAGGTGCTTCTCAGGAACTGTCTCATTTACTCTTCAAAATTAACCTAAGCAGCTCAGTGTTTTTATTCACCCCACTTGACAGATGAGAAAGCTGAGACTGGCCAAGTCTGAGACACACTGGCTTACACAAGGACACACAGCGAGTGAGCGCAGGGCTGGGCCTTGAACCTCTGTGTAGCCCCAAAGCTCATTCCATGAGCTTGACCTCCCCAGTGCCTTATACAGAGGAGTCTAGAGGACTCTGCATGGAGGGGGCATTCCTAGAAGACTTCTCTGAGGAAGTGGCTTTTGAGCTGTGTCTCGAAGGATGGCTAGGTGTTCGGAGCTCACAGGGGGAGAAAGGGAGAAGAGGGAGGCCGGGCAAAGGGGCCAGTATGGGCAAAGGCCTGGAGTCCATAGACTGGATCATGTAGTAGGTTCTGCCCAAGTTCCCACTGCTCACGTGTGTCCTTTCTCCTCCAGGCGGTCGTGACAGGGCAGGACGGCCCCTGCTCCTGGTGTCAACCAACGAGGGGGCCTGGGAGGCACCATGGTGCTCAGCCTCAGAGGTCACCAAGCTCCTCTCCTACCTGTGCAGCATCCCCAGGTAAGGGGCTGGAACATCCTGGCTGCCCTGTCCCCACCTCTGCCCTCTTGGCCCCATACTAGGCCCCGAGTGGAAAGACCTACATCCTTCCATCTGGTCATCTGTTCACAGATGTGGGGGTGGGGCGGGGGCAGGACAAACCCAGCCCCTGCCCTCAGGGATTCCCCGTGGTGAGAGAACAGTATGCAAGGAACAAACCATGGACAGGCAACTTTCAGGAGTGTCAATGTGGTGAAGAAAGGAGAAGAATGGGGTAGACCAGTAGCTCTCAAACCCGCGTATGCATGGAGGGCTTGTTAAGACAGATTGCAGGGCCCCATCCCTAGAGTTTCCAATTCAGTAGGTCTGGGGAGGGGCCTGAGAATGTTCATTTCTAACAAGCGTCCGGGTGACACTGATGCTGCTGGCCTGGGAAACATATTTTGAGAACCACTGTTGTAGAGTGAGAAGGTGGGGTGGCCAATTTCAGTTGGGAAATCAGAGAAGGCTTTCCTGAGGAGGTGATGTTTGGGCATCTGAATTATAAATATTTCTTGAACAAATGAAGGAAAGAGTGAATAGGTGATGGAATGAAAATGAATGAATGAATGAAAAATGCATGAATGAGTGGAATGAGTGAGCGAGTGAGTGATGGGTGATCCAGGCTGATTTCTAACAGCCCCTCCTCCCCCCCTCCACCCCTGGCCACCCTCGCTCCTGTTCAGACTTAATGTTGACTGGCTGGGGGAGAGACACCCCCACTTCATCTGAGTCCCAGCCCCCGCCAGGGCAGTCTTAGAGAAGCTGTTTATTCAGGGCTGTGGCTATAGACCCCAACCCAACCTAGAGGTTCTGCTGCTGAGGCTGGGGGGCGTGGAGGCACCGATGGACCCTTTGTAACCTTCCATGCACAGCCCTCTGCACCGTGGGGGCCCTCACTGCCACCTGCTGGCTACCGAGATTGCTCTTCCTCCTGTCAAAGGTGGAGCGGCTTGTCTGGCCTGAATGGGGGGCGGGATCCCCCTTTTCTGAGCTGAGAAGTGGCCAGGGTAGTAGACCAAACTCTGGAATCCTATCAGTTTGCTGTGTGGCCTTGGGGCAGTCACTTCCCTTCTCTGAGGTTCACCTGAAAAGGGGGGGTTAGCTTCACAGAAGGGCCCCAAGTGGGGCCACAAGTGGGAACAGGGTGAGGGGAGCATGCAATGCTTTGTAAACTATGGAGTGCAATGCACACAAGGCTCTGGTGTGCTGGGCTTGTTTTCCCATTCTGCTTGGTCGTTGGCTGGGCCTGGTACCTGCTATGAGCCCAGCTTCGTGTTGCATGGTGTCACATCTTGCCCTGCCCTCTAGCGGCTTCCAGGCTGGTGGCAGAGACAAGTCTGAAGGCAAGTCTCTATTCCAGCACCGGGCAGGGCCAGGAGCAGCAGAAGAGTGGAATGTCAAGTCAGAGACCTGGTGCCACCTCCGAGAGCCTGCTCTCAGTGCCATGTCACCTCTCTGTGCCTCGGTTTCCCCTTCTAGGACAATAATAATAGCAAACGTTTGCATCCCTCTTGCATAAATGAACCTAGTCAGTTCTCACCACAGTCCTATGAAGCTGGTACTATTATCCCCATTTAGAAATGGAGAAACTGATTCTATAAGAGATGGAATAACTTATGTTATATAATGGGTGTTTATAAGGCTTGGAGGCAGTTGGGGGTTGTTTTCCAAACCTGCTTGATCATCAAAATAGCCAAAGTTACCTGTAACTACACGGGCTCCCTGCCCCCACCCCAGACTTGCCGGCCAGATATTGGGGGGGGAGGGGGGGTGTAGGGAATCAGTATTTTAACAAGCCCTGACATCTGGGGTCAGTTTGGGAAATCCTATGATAGTCACTAAAAAGTAACCCACACTAAATTCAGTGCACTGTGACTGAACCAG
Source organism: Cabassous unicinctus (assembly GCA_029593785.1). Lineage (NCBI taxonomy): Eukaryota > Metazoa > Chordata > Mammalia > Cingulata > Chlamyphoridae > Cabassous > Cabassous unicinctus. The sequence goes on along the minus strand of JAQZBX010017927.1, from coordinate 4,826 downwards.
CGAGAGTATTTTCCTTGCAAGTAGCAGAAATTCCAAATTAAAGTGTCTTCGCTCATGAGGAAACCTTTATCTCATGCCTTTGCCTTGTATCTCCTTTTAGGAACTTTTTAAAGGAGAAAATATCCTTCCTAGAAGTCCCCCAGCAAGCGTCCCCTCACATCACATTGGCCACAACTGTCACATGACCACATCTGAAACTGTCTTTGACCAGGGGGTTTGAGCTGCTACTATGGGCCTCGGCCAATAAGAAACCAGCCCCTAGGGGACATGGCTGTATGGAGGGAGTTAGAAGCTCGAACAAAATCGAGGCTTTGCCCACACGGAAGGGGTGCCTGAATGCCAGGTGACCCACATCAAGCAACTGGGGCAATGACAATAGTTATAATCATTAGGGCTATAGGAGAGGGCTGTGCAAGGTACTGTGGGAGCACCACAGAGGGAGGAATGGACTCTGCCTGGAGAAGAATCATAGAGGGCTTCCTGGGGGAAGGGGACATTCGAACTTGGTCTTGTGGGATGAGCAGTTCACTGACGCTTTCTAGCAGAGAGTCTCATCACCTTCCCTAGATCCTTCCCCCTGGAAAGTCCCCAGTCCACCCAGTAAGACTGCCAGTTCTGTTTGCCACCCACAGGGCTGAAGTTGAAACCAAGGGGCTGGCGGTTGTGATCGATGCCAGGAAACAGCCCCCACACCCCAATCTGGTCAGTGCCCTGCAAGCTTCCCAGGTGAGTGGGAGGTGGAGAACCCCAGTTCGGCAAGTCTTAGGAGCCACCAGGGGCCTCTGATATTCATGGAACCAGGAGGGGGCTCAGAGCTGGAACCAGGACCCCCAGACACCCAGTCAGAGCCTGGCAAGGACTCTCAGTTGTAGCTAACAGATAACCCAGCCCGAAGAGGCCTGAAGACAAAGGGAGTCGTTGGTTCATGTAACTGGACACTCCAGGAGTTAAATCTAACTTCGAGTGTGGCTTAAGCCAAGTGTTCAGATACTGTCATCAGGACCTGTTTCTTCTCTCTCTCCATTTCTGGCTCCATTCCCCTGGGAGGGTGTTATTCTCAGCTAGGCTCCCTCTTGGTAGCAGTATGGCCCCCAGCTAAGTCCAGTAGGAAAGAGATTCCTTTCCCAGAGGTCCCAGCAAAAGTCTCTTGTGTCTCATTAGCCTTGACTGGCTTAAATGTCCATCCCTCAACCAACCCCTGTGACCAAGGGGAGGTAACACATTGATTGGCTTAGACTTAGGTCACATCATGCTCATGCCCTGAGAGTGGGGGAGGGAAGGGATTCCTAAGTAGCCGTTATCGGCAGCATGGTAAGTGGAGGCTGGACAGATGCCAACCTCATGGTCTGACCCCCTTGCTTGATCAGTGGGGGAACTGAGGCCCAGAGGGGAAGGTCATCTAGGAAGTTTGCACTGCAGCTTGGACCTGCTGCTCTCTTCCAACGACTCACCCTCTAAACATGTCACAAAAGGTCCCAGCCATGGACAGCCCCATCCTAACCCTGTGGCCCAATTCCCCACATCTTACGGGAGAAGGAAGAGAGAACGAAGGGGGTGGAGAGGCTCAGTGAAGGCCCAGGCACCTGAAATGGTTCTCTCTGCAGGCTCTCGTCCCAGCCTCCACCCATGCTGTGCTCTTCCTGGGGGAGAAGGAGGCTGCTGTCCAGCTGGAGACACTACCTGACGTCCAGGTAAGGGGCAGGCAACAAGAGCAGGTGAGGATGGGGTTGTTGGACTTGAGCCGAGCTGGAGTGAAGGGAGTAGAGAACTGCAGAATTCCCAAGCTAGAAGAGACCTTGATATTCCAGGTGTAGTCAATCGATGCAAGGCCCAGTGCTCCAGCTCTCCAGTCCCACCCCATGGCAGGCATCACCAAATCAATCACAGAATTATTTCTCACTGGCAATCTCTGTCGACTCCTGGTGGGCATGACCATGTGACTGAGAATTGCACATGACATGAAACCTATTTGACAAGCTTCATCTGGTCTACTCCCCCTCCTTTCTTTTCAGATGGGGAAACCGAGGCCCAAGGCCACACAGCAAGCTAGAGGCAGAGCTGGGGTCTCCTGACACAGTCCAGGGCCTTTTCCACATTGCTGCCCTGCTCTTCCTGCATTTCTCTCCCTAATTAATACAGATGCCGAGTTGATTCGGGACTTTGCAGGAAAGAGCCCTGAGGCTCCCTTTAATCAGTGCCAGATAGAGCGAGGGCACCCGGCCCTCTGCCCTGCTTAGGGAAGTGATTTAAAAGGTCTCGCTCTTCCTGCTCCTTTGTGAAGAGGCACGCTGTGAGCTAGAGGTGTGCTTTTCAAGTTTTCATATGCTTATGAACCACTTGGGGTCTCATTAAGATACCAGTTCTGATGAAGCAGTTCAGGATGGGGCCTGGGACTCTGCATTCCTAGCACGCTCCCCACACTTTGAGTAGCAGGGATAGTAGATGGGCCCAAAACACCCTGGGAGCCACCCAGTCCCAAGCTTAGGTATCTGCAGCTGTTCCCAGCATGAAGTCCAAACCTCACCGCCTGGAAGCAGCCACCTAGTCCCTCTTCCAAGTCTTACAGGACACTGTTAGGATCAGCCCCAAGAAGGAGACAGCACCTCTGGTGAGTCACCAGAAAACAGTGCAAGGATTACAATGAGAGCTCATCACAAGAACCAGCTGGAATCGTTTTGTGTGATGGTCTAGAGAGCTGTGCTGGGAAAGAGCCAAGCTCAGAGGGAACAAGTGCTGTGATTGATTAAAGATGCCTGCCTGAGACAGAGGCTGGGAGAGTGGCAGCACGAGTGCTGCTTATCTGCCATCTTTGACCAGGGTCTGGTTCTGAATTCTGATTTGTCAGAGCTTCCAGAGAAGATGGGGGGCCAACTCTCAAGAAACCAACTCTCAAAGCTGGGGGCTGGCCTCAGATGTGGGGGGCGTGGTGCTAGGTGGGGATCTGGGACGGCCTTCTCAAACGTCGGTGCCCACACTGAGTCCCCCGGCCCTCCTCTTCTGTCTGCAGGTGGAGGTGCTGGCATCACTGAAGGCCCTCAGCCACCACGTGGACCCCAGCCAGCTGCCTGCAGCCCTGGAAGGCCCCTTCCCCTACTGCCACAGCGAGTGGGTGCAGTTCTTCCAGGTATCTACCAGCACAGTCCCTGGCCACCTCCCTCACCCCTTCTCTTCCTCCCTTCACTCTCCTACCCATGGAACCATCAACCCTTCCAGGTGCCAAAACAGTCATTCGACAGACGTTTACAACAAGAGTGCAGAGTGAAGTGGTTAAGAGCTCAGGCTCTGGGGCCAGACTGCTTGGGTTCAGTCCCAGCTCGGCTGGGTGACCTTGAGCAAGTTGCTTGCCTTCTCTGAGCCCTGTTTTCCTCAGCTGCCAAATGGGGATAATAATAGTAGTTCCTCATGGGGCTGTCATGAGGATTGATTGCTTTCATGCAGGTAAGGGGCTTAGAGCCCATGCTAAGAGCTGCCAGTGCTAAGTAAAAATAAACCTCCGGGCGTCTGCTCTGTGGACCCATACGATGCAGGGAGCTTGGGGTCTGGTGGGGGAGGCAGACCGGTTCCCCCCTGTGAGAGGGAGGAAATAAGGAAACCACCAGTGCTGGCTCCTTCCCAGGAGATCTCAGTCCCTCCCCGCCACAGCCCTGCGAGGGGGCATCTCACGCCCAATTTGCCACACGAGGATGCGGGCGAGTTGTGCAACAGCCCACGGAGCATTTAACCAGGCGGAACCTGTGCCCATAAATGCCCGCCCAGGGCTGTCTCTCTACCGCGGTTGCTCAACCTCAGCACTGTTCACATTTTGGGCTGGAAAATTCTTTTTTTGTTAGGGCCTGTCTTGTGCATTGTCACATGGTTAACAGCGTCCTGGCCTCTACCCACTCGGTGACAGTAGCAGCCCCCAATTGTAACAACCACAAACATCTGCACACGTCGCCACTTGTCTCCTTGGGGGCCAAACCACCCTCACCTCCCCATCGAGAAGCTCTGGTCTATGCTAACGGTCTAACACGGTGGTTGGTTTCTTTGGCTTTTTGCCTAGTTGCTCTTCTTTTTAAAATTGTGTACGTTTTGAATAGGCAATATATTAAAAATCCAAATGCTACAAAAGGGTCTGGAGTGTAAAATCTTTCCTACTTGCCCCTCAGCCCCCCAGATCCCTTTTCCAGAGGCATCCAAATAAGCCAGTAACTTTTGAGCTATATTTTAACTTCAAAATCCTTAAGTGGAATCTTAAATGAAATGAAATCTTACATACAGACCCAGAATATAAAACTGAGAATGATGGATGGCTGACCCTCTGTGCTGGGCCCTGTTCTGAGGGCCTTTCACAAAGCTATCCATCTAATTCTCATACAACCCTGTAAGGCGGGAACCACTGCGATCCCCGTTTTAGAATGCAGCTAAGTAAGTGGTGGCGCTGGGCTGAAGTGGGACCCAGCAAGGATGCCCCCCTGTTCCTGCCCTCTCAGCCTCCCTCTGTCCCCTCCCTCAAGGTGGCCCCACTGGCCTGGGAGTGGATTAGGTCTGCCTTCTTTCTCTCCCATTCCTGGCCCCAAGGGCTGTCCAAGTGTGTTCTCCAGCCAGCAGCATCCACATTGCCCCAGAACTTTTTAGAAATGCAAACGCCCAGGCCCCACCCCAGACCTACTGCATCAGAACCTCAAGATAGGGCCCAGCAATCTGTGTTTAACCCCCTTTCAGGTGATTCTGATGCAGCTAGAGCTTGAGAACCAACCCCCAGCATCTCCCGGGTGTCCTCCTGGGGAGGGGGGTGTCCCTCCCACTGGCCCAGGCTGACACCCCTGCTCCGGCCCTCTGTCCTG
>JAQZBX010017926.1:0-35087 GCA_029593785.1 Cabassous unicinctus | reverse complement strand
AACATTTAATAATCTTAGCAAAGCAAAAAATCTTCAGCATAGGGTCATTTATCACAACCTTTTTTTGTACTTCCTAGATGTTATTTCTAAGCTATGTTTGAGTAGAGGAAAGGAATGCAAATGCTAAAATATTAGCCGCAACAATAAGAAAGTCAAGTTAAGTGCACTTCTACTGTTATTGGCAGTTTCTTTCTAGGATGTACTCAGACTGAATGATAAAGAATGCTTTATGGAAGCCAATTTCTGGAAGAAATCATTCTGTAGACTAACAAGCTATCTTGATACATTGATGTATGATAAGGATGGCATTGTTGGGGTAATTGTTTAAGATAATTTAACATGAAGGTACTATCAGGTTGATTTCATTGTCAAAGTTGTGTTCATTTATCTAACGTACTTTTTGGATGTGGATTTAAATCAATTCCTTGGATACTAGATAATTTGGTTTTTAGAAGTTGCATGACTGACTATTTCCCGTTTGCTCAAGCAAAGGGTAAATGAAATGTGAGGCTATCTGCTGCCGAAACCTAAATTTCAGCATGGTTTCGTCAGTACTGAGATATGAAAGACAAGACAAATAGTGATGGTGGGAAATCTGCTTTGACAATGTTGGCTCCCTTTTCACTTTCACTTATCAGGTAAAATAAATGTTTGCAGTAACTAGGGAAGGTCATAACTTCTGCCTCTTGATTTGAGGACAGTTTTTCTTTCCAGATATGATGTCTTTCTTTGAAGTTAAACCACATAAGTATAAGTTGAGAAATTTACTGTTTTGAGATGCTTCTATCCTGATTTGCTTAGGTACCTATTCAAAGAACAAGACCATAAAATATTTAATAACTAGAATTTAGATATAATAAGGACTCATCTACTTGGAACTATTAGCTGGCTCTTGATAAATGTTATGAAACTGGAAGTCTTCTAATATGATGATATTCTAAAAACAGGCATATCTCAAATATTGCAGGTCAGTTCCAGACCACTGAAATAAAGCAAATATCACACTAAAGCAAGTCACAATAATTTTTTTTTGGTTTCCCAGTACATACAAAAGTTATGTTTACACTGTACTGTAGTTACTAAGTGTGCAATAGCATTCTGTCTAAAAATACAATGTATATGCCTTAATTTAAAATACTTTATTGCTAAAAAATGCCAACCACCATCTGAGCCTTCAGTGAGTCATAATCTTTTTGCTGGTGGAGGGTCTTGCCTTGATGTTGATGGCTGCTGACTGATCAGGGTGATGGTTGCTGAAGGTTGGGATGGCGGTGGCAATTTCTTAAAACAAGAAAACAGTGACGTTGGCTGCATTGATTGACCCTTCATTTCATGAAAGGTTTCTCAGTAACTTGTGATGCTGTTTGATAGCATTTTATTCAAAGTAGAACGTCTTTCGAAATTGAAGCCAAACGTCTCAAACTCTGCTGCTACTTTATAACTAAGTTTATATAACATTTCAAATTCTTTGTTATGTTCACAGCATATTCACCAGGAGTAGATTCCATTTCAAGAAACCACTTTCTTTGCTCATCCATAAGAAGCAACTCCTCATCTGTTAGTTTTATCATGAGCTTGCAGCAATTCAGTCACATCTTCTAGCACCACTTATAATTCTAGTTCTTTGTTATTTCTACTACATCTGTAGTTACTTCTTCCAGTGAAGTCTTGTACCCCTCAAATTCATCTATGAGGGTTGGAATCAACTTCTTCCAAACTCCTGTTAATCGTTGTTATTTTTACCTCCTCCCTTGAATCACGAATGTTCTTAATGGCATTCAGAATGGTTAATCCTTTCTAGAAGGTTTTCAGTTGAATTTGCCCAGATCCATCAAGGAATCACTACCTGTACCAGCTGTAGCTTTATGAAATGTATTTCTTAAATAATAAGACTTGAAAGTCAAAATGACTCCTTGATCCATGGACTGCAGAATGGATGTTGTATTGGCAGGCATGAAAACAACATGAGTCTCATTGAACATCATCAGAGCTCTTGGGTGACTATGTGTATTGTCAATGAGCAATAATATTTTGAAAGAAATCTCTTTTTCTAAGCAGTAGGTCTCAACAGTTGGCTTAAAATATTCAGTAAACCATTTTGTAAACAGATATGCCATCTTCTGGGCTTTGTAGCTCCATTTATAGAAGACAGGCAGAGTAGATTAAGCATACTTCTTAAGGGCCATAGGATTTTTGGAATGGTAAATAAATTATTTCAACTTAAAGTCTTCAGCTGCACTAGTCCCTCACAAGAAAGTCAGCCTGTCATTTGGGGCTTTGACGCAGGCATTGACTTCTCCTCTTTAGCTATGAAAGTCCTAGATGGCATATTCTTCCAATATAAAGCTGCTTCATTTACACTGAAAATCTGCTGTTAGTGTAGTCACCTCTGTCAATGTTTTTAGCTAGATCTTCTGAATAACTTGCTGCAGCTTCTCCAACAGCCCTTGCTGCTTCACCTTGCACTTTTATGTTATGGAGATGGTTTCTTAACTCATGAACCAACCTCTGCTAGCTTCAAACTTTTCTTCTTTGGCTTCCTTGCCTCTTTCAACCTTTACAGAATTGAAGAGAATTAGAGCCTTGTTCTGGATTAGGCTTTGTCTTAAGGGAATGTTGTGTCTGGTTTGATCTTCTATCCAGACCACTGAAACTTTCTCCATATCAGCAACAAGGCTGTTGCGCTTTCTTATAATTCGTGTGTTCACTGGGGTAGCACTTTTAATTTCCTTCAAGAACTTTTCCTTTGCATTCACAACTTGGCTAATTGTTTGGCACAAGAAGCCTAGCTTTTGGCCTGTCTCAGCTTTCAACATGCCTTCCTCACTAAGAGTAATCATTTCTAGCTTTTGATTTAAAATGAGAGATGTGGGACTCTTCCTTTCATTGGAACACTTAGAGGACATTGTAAGGTTATTAACTGGCCCAAGTTCAATATTGTTGTGATTCGGAAAAGGGATGCCCAAGGACAGGGAGAGAGATGGGGAAACGGCTGGTCTGAGGAGCCATCAGAACATACACATTTATTGATTAAGTTTGCCATCTTATATGAGTACAGTTCGCGTTGCCCCAAAACAATTACAATAGTAACATCAAAGATCATTGATCACAGATCACCATAGCAGATATAATTATAATGAAAAACTTTGAATTACTGTGAGTACTACCAAAATGTGACACAGAGACACAAAGTAAGCATATGCTGTTGAAAAATGGTGCCAATAGACTTGCTTGATGCAGAGTTGCCACAAACCTTCAATTTGTGAAAAAAAAAAAAAAAATGCAGCACAATAAAATGAGGTATAACTGCACCTTTGTTTCAAGTATTGATTTTACATCTTCATGAATGACTGAATTTAATCAACAATCCAGTCAACCGCTGCATGTGAAATCAGTCCTTTCCAAAGACTTCTGTTTCACAGAGAAACTTAGCTTCAATGAGGAGAAAGGTTAGCCTACAGAAAATTCTTTCAAACCAAAGTTGATTTTGTAGAAGAATTTTGAACATTTTTTGTGCATAAAGCTATTCTTTCTCCTGGTAACCAAGGGGGACATTTCCATTTCACTTTTAATATGAACCTATAATGCTACAAGGAGAATAACACGCCTGTATTTCTAATGGAGATCGTATAACGTTGCATTGGTTCTAATGGAATGTAACATTGGGCACTGAGCTGGATGCTGAGAATATGCAGTATCTACAAACCAGACATTGCTCCGTCCTTCATGAAGCTTTCAGCTTAGTTACCTATCAAATAATCATACAACTAAAAATGATAAGTACTGTGAGGGAAAGGACAGCATGCTCCAAGAGCATATATTAGGGGATTTAGTTTAGATATGGGCGCCAGAGAAGATCTCCCTGAACAAGTGGCATTTAATGATTTTCAGGTTGTTATAGATAATGTGGGGAGACACCCAGTTTATGAATGTGGGGACAGCATTCCAGGCAGAGGGAACAGCATGTTCAAAGGCCCTGAAGTGGCAACAGGGAAATGAAAGAAGCCCAGTGTACTCAAGGAGTAAGGGGAGGTGTGATTCAATATGGTAGTAAAGAGCTTGGTCTGGGTTAGAGTATGTAGACCTTATAGCATATTACAAGTTGACTTTTTTTTCCCCTAAAAGTAGATGAGAAATTAATATGGCTTTCAGGAAGGTAATGAATTGGAATAACATAATGGTCATAGAAAGAGAAGTGGATGAATTTTAAATAAATGTTGAAGGACGGATTGATACAACTTGGTGAGAGTTTGGACGTGGGTAGAAGGGTTAATGGTAGAAAATAGCAAGTGTCTTGGCTGATGGCCAGATTTCTCTGGTGAGCAATTGGTAAATGGAGGTACTATGTACTGAAATGGAGAACAGTTGAAAAATCCATGCCTAAGAAAATTATATTTCTCATTCACATTCGCCAGAATCATTCTCTTCTATCCTACCTACACAGTGATTCATTGATTAGTTCAATAAGTATTTATTCAGACAAAAATGTGAAAGTGTTAATTATATTGTAATCATTTGTTTAAAAGTCTATTTTTTCTGGGTACAGGAATTCTATTTTATTTATTCTTTGTCTTAAAGAGTGTCTGGTTCATATTTCATTCTCAATATTTGTTGAATGAATAAATCAATAAATACCATCTGTAAAATACTTCCACATACATGATCTCATATCAAATTTCAGCAATTGCGATGTAGCCTAAATGCACTTTGTGTTGCAGGCAAATGTCTTAGAATATCTAATTTCTCATAATTCTAATTCCTTTAAAATTGTGTTTTTAGCTGCTATTGCCTTAAAATGGGACAGTAATAGAATCTTCAGACATACAGATATATCTATGAAAATGTGTTCTACCTATAATGAGTCAGTCTTCCTTGGTCAGGGCCAGAAGTCTTGAACCACTAGTCATACTTCATGAGATATATCATCTTCAAAAGAAAATGGAATAAATGCTTTATTTATGGTAATAATAACATAAGATTAGGTCTCAAATTCCTCACTTGTCAACATTGCTTACAACATTTATGAGGGTTTTGAAAACTATAAAGCCCTCTCTTATAAGTGTCTAAGGGAAACTATATGCATATTTAGATATGCATATAAAATACCATGTATGTTTGCATAAAAAGACAGCAATTAGATTCTGGTTATTGGAAAAGGGAAAGTGATTTAACTTTATTGAGAGCCTACTACACACTAACCTTTGACATGTATAATCTCATTTAAACCCTTGCATTATTGCTTTGTGGTAAATGATACTACCCTTATTTTGCAGATGGGAAGACAGAAAATTCAGAAGTTACTTAATTTGGCTAGGATTTATACCCAGTTCTGATTAGCACCAAAGTCAGAGTTCCTGTGCCCTCTCCAGGCTGTTACTTCCCTGCAGTGGAGACAGCAGTATGAAGGTGGCATAGGATCAAGCTATGTAACCTGTCCATCCTTCTATTACCTCATCTGTAAAATGGAAATAAGAACAAAAATAGTACCTATCCCTGAGGCTGCTGTGAGGACTAAATAAGTTAGTAGATGTGACGCCCTTATACAGGAGCCTGGGATGTAGAAAGCACCATACTAGTGTTTTATATTCTGGGATTAGCATGGCTTCATGTGAATGAAATCATTGAGCCTTTCATGAAGATATACAAAGTTAAAAAGACTATCTGAAGACCCCAGGACCACTGAAATGTATACATACAGCCACAAAGGTCTCAGTTCAAATGTCCCTTCTTCAGAAAAGTTTTCCCAGATCCCTTAGACTAAATTAGAGCCCACATCAGACACTCTTGTAAATGCCTAGAGGGGTTGACTAGGTAAAAGGCGGAATGGCCCGAGGTGGTAGGGAATATGGTGAGTTTTTAAATGGTTTTGCAGTGGTGAAAACTGAAATTGAAAAAAAGGTTAGTGTAGTTAGATATGGAGGAGGAGGGCAGGAAGAAGTGGTTGGCCATGTAGAACCTTTAGGGCATGTTGAGAATTTTAGACTTTAACCTAAGAGTAAAGGGAAGATATTAAAGAATTTTAAGCAAAGAAATGATATGATCTGCTTTTGTTTTTAAATGATCACTGTGGATCACTGTATGGATGTGGTAGGGGGTAAAAGAGAATTCAAGGAGATTGATTAGGAAATTGTGGCAGTAGATCATGTCAGAAATTATGGTAGCTTGGACAAGAATGATGGTGGAAGAAAAGGAAAGAAGTAGACTAATTTAAGAAATACTTTAATGAGTGGAGAAAATCAACCAGATTTTGTAAGGGACTAGATGTGGAGGGTACGAATGAAAACTTTATAATAGATGACTCTTATGCTTCTGGTTTGTGTAGCTGGGTAAATAAATAAATAAAGGGTGATTTTTGGGGGGTAGGAAACAATGGAAGAAAAGGGAAATATCATAAGTTAGATTTTGCACGTGTTAAATTGAATTATCTTTGAGAGATGTAAGTGTAGACATCAGTGAGGCTGCTACACACATGGGATTGGAGCTCAGAAGAGAAACCTGGGCTGAAGGTACAAATTGAAGAATCTTTGGTATATAAGGTCTTGCAGGAAGTTTGGAAGAAAGGAAACTTAGAATCTAACCTTGAAGAATGTAAGCAATGATACTTCAAACAAAATAATACTTTTTAAAAGAAAAAAAACACAAAATCTCTGAAAAGTAATAGTGGTGTTGACACACAGAAAGTATGAAGAATTCCTGAAGCCTGGGACCTTGGGAGAACAGGGTAAGTATGTTTTGATCCAGAAGAATCGAGCTGATCCCTCGCAGAAGCTCTAAGCTAACTCAGCACATACAAAGAGTAAACATGGATCATGGGCAACAAATTATCAAGCATTCAACAAGGAAGCTTTCAGTTTGGTCATCTCACTCTGTTTGGACCACCATGTTTGCCCATGATATAAGTCTGAAAACTAGGCTGTAAAGAAAGCCTGAGAAAGGACTCTGGGATAAAGAGTGATAATAAGCGGGAATGGAAGCTCCACTAGGAGGGAAATACATTAAAATAAAAACCATTTGCACAGAACCAGCAAAGGAGCAAACACATCGGTGAAACAGGTCTACATGACTTTAGAGAAACCCTGTAACAGCAATCTAAGCTAACCAGTACACTTCTTCATTCATAAATATGCACAGACAACCAAGGATCACTAACAATTTAAGGAGAACCAACAGCATGAAAGAGAAGGACTAAGATGAACAAACAGAATAACTAACTCCAGAATAAACAGATCATTTAGGCACAAAAGGGAACTTTTGAAAACTTCCTATTGGTATCCTTAGAGAGATTTAAGACTATTACATCCATAAACCAAAATAAAACAAAAGTGATGTGACAGTTTAATATTATTTATGAATTCCCAAAAGAGATATTGCTTATGTTTGTAAACTGGTCTTTTCCTCTGGGCATGATAACCTTTGATTGATTAAATCAGGATTGGGCCTTGATTCCACCATGACATTAGTGCATGCAAGGTTGAGTCCCACCCCCTGGGTGGGCTATATAAATGGATGCTCAGTCAAGAACAGAGAAGTAGATACACAGAAAAAGACATGACAGTGGAGAGAACTTGGTTTTGACGTTGGAGCCCTAGGGAGAGATGAGCCATTTACCAATAGTTTACAGATGGCCTTGTGAAGAGAACAGCAGTTGAGATGGCCTGAAAAGAAATGAGCCCTCCAGCTGAGATCAGAAGAAGTTGGGCCCACAGAGCCTTAAGAGGGAAGAGGAAGGCTGAACCCTCGTAGAGGTCACACGCCATCTTGCTTCAACACATGGCAACAGACTTTGGGTGAGGAAGTAACCTTGAGTTGGACTCCTTTTGGCCTTGTAACTATAAGCTTTTACCTCAAATAAATGCCCTTTATAAAAGCCAACAGATTTATGATACTTTGCATCAGCACCCCTTTGGCTGACTAATACAAGTGATGTGAAAGAAGATGTCATGGCATTTAAGAAATATTGGAAGCTGAGTGAGATCCAGAAGTTGGAGGAGGAAGCCATTCAGAAAGTTAGAGAGCAAGGAAAATTCTCTATCAAAGTTTTGGTTTAGTAACATATGATTATATTTATTTTATTTTGTAGCCAAGTACACAATTTGGTTCTTCAGGGTATACTATTTAAAATAATCATATGTTGTAAATGCTGATTAATGGTTTTCAGTGTTTAGAAACAACCTATGGACTAATAATGAGAGATTTAATTGTTTTACAGAACAGGATGAAAATATTATGATTTTCAAAGTTGTGAAACTATTTTTATAACTAAAATAATTAAGAGGTATGGAGAAAGGTAGAAAGAAATATGCTACTTTCTTTATCTTTCATAGATAAGAGTCCAGAGTAAATAAACCACATCAGAGAGGTTTTAGTGAAATATTTAAAGTTAGGATGACTACAACAAAAAAACTAAAAACAGAAACTATCATTAGTTGTTGCTGCTGGGAAATGAAACGTGTACTTGAGATGGGCGAGAGAAACATTTGTGCTCATTTGAGTCCCCCCCCCCCTTTTTTTAAAGGAAAAAAATATTTATATGTCTTCTATTTTTTCGATAGCTTTTAAGACTTATCTCTTTAATTTTTGATGTTATGCACTTTCATTAACCTCATGCTAATGAATAGATAAGTTTTTATTCCTTCTGCTAGAAGCTCTATGTACTTTTTTAAACTCCAAGAACTATCTTTCTTCAATGCTGTACACTTCTTTGCCATTATCTCTTTTTATTTTGTTTCTTACTAGTTTCACAGTTCTCTCATACTGGAATGCCTATTAGAGTATGTTAAAACTCCTTGTTTATTTATTTATTTATTTTTATTTTCCCATGCCTCTTAATTTCTCCTTCATATTTTTCATTTCTTAATCTCTTTGTGCTATAATTTAGGTGATTTCCTCAGGTCTATTTTCCAGTTTCATAACTCTCCCTTCAGCTGAGTTTTCTTTTATTTCAATTACTCTATTTTTCATTTTTCAAATTCGTATTTTACTCTTTTCAAGCCAGCCTGATCTTCTTTTGCAATTTTCTTATTCTATGGATGTTATTTCCTTATTTTGAAACTTTTTATTATATTCACTTTAAAATTCCTTTTAAATTGCTCTATTGTCGGTACGTCCACAAATGTGAAAATTATTTCTTGTACCTGTTGACACCCATCATAATGAGTTTCCTTGAGTGTTTTATAATTTTTGTAATTTGGACTGGTGAACTTGTCTCGAGTGTGAGTTGCCTTCTACAGGCATAGTGTTGCAGCACTGGATTGTGGAGGCATTCCTATGTGGTAGTTTCATGTTTGTCAGGGGATTTATGGGTTTTATGAGTTCTGGAACAATTTTTATGTTAGTTTCTTTACTCAGAATTTCCTTACCAAATGGGTAGTGCAAATTCCACAACTACATTTTTCAGGAATGATGCTGTTTCTCCCAATATAATGGTTCAAAAAGAATTGGATGAATCTAACAATAAAAATCCCAGCAGAAATTTTATTTACAATATATAATGGACTCTTTTTTTGTACAATGCCAGTCCACCCCCTTTTCATTTGACAGTTGAGGTAAATGAGGTCCAAAAAAGTGAAATGATTTGTGCTGAAATCCAGTGAGTTAATTACAGAACAGAGCCTAAAAACTGGATCTCCTTGTAGTTAAAATACATTTTAATTTGATATAGATGGTGACATGCTGATTCAAAGGAAAAACCTATATTTCCTTTTGCTACTATTCTTAATATTGGCTTCATGATCCTGACCTTACCCTGTGCTGCATGCTATGAATCATGGTGGTGGTGTTAATTCTTTCATGCTGAAATAGCAAATTAAAACAGTGATTTTCTTATGTTACTGCTAAAAAAACACTGGTAGGTTCTGTCACAGGAGATCTTCTTTTGTCAACAATTTACTTTTGCCTTCCTTTTTTTTAAAGCATGCAATCTTTTTACAAATCCCTAAAGCTTGAAGGCTGCTGCCATGTCTTAAGATTTCTTTGCTTCCCACTGTGACTAGCAAAGACCCTGCCATGTTCATTATACATAGGCACTCTATAACTATCCACTGAGTTGGTGGTTTATTAGTAAATTTCCTTGTTGTCTTCCATTTTTCTTCATTTGTTTTGGGTAAAGAAACCTATCTGGACATATTTCAGAGTTGACTTTCTTTCCATATTTTTTACAGAAAGCATAAACCAAGTAGGTGTTTAGATTCATTTACCTAATATAAAGAAAATTATGATTGATTTTGTATTCTGTTAGCAGAACAGAGTTGTCTGAAAATCAACACAAAGTGGAAGAGCCTTAAGCTGAAGCTACAGTATATTATTTACACTGAATGAGCTTGTGTGTGGACAAGAAAGCACTGACAGCTCAAATGGACCCCATGGAACTGAGAAATATCAACATGGAACCTGATGAGGAAAGCAGTAGTGGAGAAAGTGCTCAAGATAGCTACACTAGAATGGGAAACTCAGAAAAGGCAGCAATGAACAGGTATGGAGTTAAAAATCACACATTCCATGGAAAAATGAGAGAGGTATATGGAAGTGGAAAACATGGATCTTACCTGAGAACTGGATTTATTATCTATTTGAGATAATAGTGACACTGATGTTAACACATCAATTCCCTGATCCGGAATATAATAATAGTGTCAATACTTTGTGTAACTAACTTAGAATTGAAGTTGTAATGTACAATGTATTTGACACCATTAATTATGTAGAATAATTTAAATTATCTTACCTCTTGTAGTATTCTTTCTCAGATTCCTCTTCCTTGGACTGCCCTTTCAATGTTGCCACATCTCCAGAGTTCTGTAGGGACTTTGTCCCTCTAAATGCGTCCTCTGAGCAAGCTCATTCACAACTATCACCCACCAAATGAATAGATGCCATATCTTCAGCCTATTCGACTTCTTGAAAGCTGGGTTTCAGACCATTTTATCCAACTGTATACCACACATCTCTGCTGGATGACTAAAGTGTCTGAGTCACCTCATATATAAAGTCAAATTTATAATATCTGTTACTGAACTTCTATCATTCCCTACAAAACCTGCTTCTCCTCCTGCTATTCCCATCCTCACAAACCATCAGCAATATCATTCAGCAACTCAGTCAAAAGACCCAGGAGTCAACCTTGACTCAAACGTCAAAATTCTTGCCCCAACCCACATATCTTGCGGTCAACGATATCCAGTTGGCTTTACCTCATTAATGTTTCAAATCCACCTTCTCTTCTCTATGCATTCTATTGCCACCCTTCTTTAAGCCCACATCCTCTCTCGCCTATCAGAACAGCTTCCAGATTTGTCTCTCTGCCCTAAGTTTTGCTCTTCCAGCTAGCCGTCCACACCATTCCAAGAGTAATATTTTAAAATTGCAAATTGCATGTTTTTACCTGGGTAAAGCCCTTCAGTGATTCACAATTATGTGTAATATAAAGATGAGACTACTCATTGCATGGCGCATGAGGCCCTTCATGGTCTGTGTCTGACCTACCTCTCCAGTCCTGTTTTTGACCTGCTCTCTTTCTGTACCCTCTTCTCTGGTCTTGTTGAGCCACTTGCAGTTCCCGATGCCTTCACTCATGCTGCTTCTTTGGCCTGTAGTGCCCTCTTTCAGTACCACCTACCGGCCCTCCTCCTTCTCTCTATTGACACCTCATCAAGACTCTGCTCAAAGTCAGGTCTCCTATGAAGCCTTCTCCAAAAGCCCCAGCTCCGCCAAGTAACAGTGACCATTCCTTCCTTTGTGTACTCATTACCTTATGCATCTGTCCATCATACCACCTACAACAGGTAAATGCTTTTATTTGGCCTCTGTGGTCCCAGCCCATACCACTCTGCCTGGTACATGGTAGGTGCACAATAGTCATTTGCTAAATGAATTACTTTCCCATAAAATGTCATCAAACACAAATTATACATGGTGTAAGAGGCTCAGAAGGGAATTTTGACCAAATCTAATTCTAAAGTAGAGACTTTTATCCCCAAACAAGGACTTCTCATTTCATTTATAACACCCAGGAAAGGCTATCAGGAAGAAGAACTGCTGTTTCTCCAAGGAGCTCAGTGCAGTGAACATCAGGGTTTTAATGTTCAATGGTCTAGGGGAGCCACTGAGATATAAATCATGGTATTTTCTAGATCTGCCTTTCAGGCCACAAGGAATTTTGGTGACTCTTGAAGAAACACAGGTTTGTAGAACTTAGGGCTTTGGAATCTGCACTTGCCTTTGGAGATTATATTTATCTTCTTTGAGCTTCTGAGTCAAATGTAGAACAGCAAATTAATTCTGTAAAGTAGCAAAAGCAACACCCACTTTTCTAAGGATTAAATGAGTGTCTGTAATAAAATTGACCCTCAACAAATTTTTGTCCTTTCTCCTCCACTTTGTCACCCATAGTAAATTGGTCTAAATTTGAAGCTCTTTTGTTTCTGAGTTGGATGCCTGCAAATATGAGCTCTGAAGAGGTTGGTTAAAGAAAGGCAGACTGTTACAAAACAGTTCTCCAGAGTCATTCCATTTGGTTTCTCAAAAAGTCATAATGGAAACAGCAAGAATGCTTTTGTTAAGCTTCATACAACATGTTTTGGAGCACTCTCAGTGTCTTGCCTTTTCACTCCTGGCTCAAACACTGGTCATCACTTTGCAATTTCATAATCACTTAAAAAAATGGGTTTTGTTTTTGCTTGGTTCAGATAGATCCCTTAAATGCAAATTTTTGAGAAATTCAACATAATGCATTTATTTGGAATCATCTTATGTTTTCAATACATGCTGAGTTTGATATAAAACATTTAAGACACTGGTGATATTTCACATACTTTTTATACAATCCTAGTATGTTTTATGATTACAACTCATCTCATGCCCAAATAAGAACAAAAAAAATCTCAAAAAAGAAAATAATGTGTTTACCTTTACATTTTCCATTTTTAAAACTACTCGTGGAATAGAAGATTCTAGTTTATTGGTTAAAGTGAAAAATAGGGTGTTGGACATTCTTGAGTATAAACTCCAGGTGACACTTCTGTTTTTCAGTCCTTGGGCCTATTTTGGCTTCATTTCATCCTATTGTCTCAACTTCCAATTATGAACATGAGGAACCAGTCTTTACATAGCAAGTATATTAACTAAACATTATTAAAATGGAGCAGTGAGATGGAAGACAACAGCATCTAAGGGCATTATGCTTCCTATGAGAAATATGGGTAGAATCCCAGGAAATTTTCCTAAGTTGTATACTGGGATGTATTTTCTTCCTGAGTTTTAGGAAAGCACATAAAACTTTTGGCTTTTCTGCTCTCTATATACCTTATATTGTTCTCTATTCTCAAAAAGTAACCCTGCCATCTCTCTTCCTCAGCAGATTATTTTCAGGATTAGTTCCTGTTATAAAAGAAAATTTGTCTTTTTTTCCCTACTTCTAAGAGTTATTTTAATAACACTCTTCAATTACTTGAACTTACACTTTCATGCTAGAAATGCCTTAAACATTGCCTTTTATCTAATTAGAAAGCACCTTTCAAGAAACATGCATAGTTAAGCATTTCGTATAGTGAAAACAAAACCTGCTGGATATTTTCCAGTGTTAAAAATACAATGGTGGCAGCTGGACTCATTAGTCAAGCCTTTTGGAAATGTGGCCGGTACTAGGTCCACAGCTATAAAGCCCCTGGCATTAACTGCAAGAGCTGACCAGTACAGTAGCCTCTCACCAAGCTGTGCAGCTTTCAGCATGGCCTAAGTGGACCATAATCAGAATATTCTGTTGATAGTAACATTTTAAAGTCCCCTTCCTGAATCTTCTATGAATTCATTGGGTTTCCTTGATATTTTTCTTAGTTTCATCCATCATCTAATAACCCAGCTACATTTTCAGAGTAGTTAAAACATACACACACACAACCAGCCAAACACAGTACAAAGTAGTACCATTGAACTACTTTGCAGCCAGATACATATATATAAACAGATGGCACCAAAAAAAGAGAGGAAAATACCAACTAAAGAGACCCTGTACTTCCTGGGACTACTTGATGCTGTGACAAACCACAGACTTCAAGTGCAGCTGGTATGGGCACATTACTTCCCTTTCTGAGCTGCAGTGGCTTTCATCTTCTCATTTAGACTTGGGGTAGGAAATTTCCTCTCACAGGGTCGTTTTGAGCATCACTTGAGATGAGTATCATAGTGCCTGCCACACAGTAGGCACTTAATAAATATTTGTTGAATTAATGAGATCATGTGCTTATGGTGTGGTTGTCATTGAGAAAGCTCAGTTAGAGTCAAGACTAGGTACCCTGTTTTGGAAGTTCTTCAACTGGGGACAGTATCAGCTCTAATTATTCTCTCTTGCATAGTTAATGAAAGAAAGGAGAAGTGTGGTGTAAAAGTTTTCAATGAATATATTTCCTTCCTTTTTAATTTCTTCCCTCTTCCCGAAATATATTCCCAAATGGAGCCCAGTTGTTGTTTTGGAAGGTGCACTTGTGGAAAGGAAGAGAAGGAAAAAAGAGTTTTAGTGTCTTATTTTCCACCCCCAATTCAGTTAGTTAGATCACCTGAAGCATAAATAGAACTCAGAGTGCTTACTTAGATGTTTTTACTTTCTTATTTTCCTCTTTTTATGTGTGTCCAGCAAATTTGCTAATGAAGATGCTGAAAGTCAGAAATTCCTGACAAATGGATTTTTGGGGAAAAAGAAGCTGGCACATTATGATGATGAACATGTAAGTTAATCTATGCTTTTAGGCAGTAAACAGGACTTGACAGTGTCTGATTTACCCAGGTCTCTGTGGGAAAAACAATGTGACTGAAATTTTCCAAGCCTTGATCAGCACATTCTCTGTTTATTCAGGCCCTTACTGGAAGAAGGGCTTGTTTTTCCTGTTGGCCATATGGCTGAATAAATCATTTATGAAATTCATTTGTGTTTTGGAGAAATCATTCTATCTAAAATGTAATCTGCAATCATACATGCTTTCCCTTTTTTTTTTTTTTTTTGAGGTACCGGGGCCGGAGATTGAACCCGGGACCTCACATGCAGGAAGCCAGCACTCATCCACTGAGCCACATCGGCTCCCTGCTTTCCCGTTTTTAACGTTACTTGACCTGTATTTTTGGTTCACATCCCTACTGAGACCAAGCCCTACATTCCATGGAAAATCACAGGCTTTTATTGAGGTTGGGTAATGGTTTTCATTCACTATGATTTCATCTTAGTCTTCAATATTGGACTGCAGTCATCTCCAGCAGAGACAATGTGAGAATAGGAATAACCCTAAAAATGGTCTTCATTTAACAAATGTTTTGTTTCTTCAAGCACCCGGGAACGACCTCTTTTGGAATGTCTTCATTCAACCTGAGTAATGCCATCATGGGCAGTGGGATCTTGGGCTTGTCCTATGCCATGGCCAACACAGGAATCATCCTTTTTATGTAAGTGAATGCACATCCCTACGTTTGGTGGCGCAGTTTGTGCATACCTGGTGTTTTTCAGTTACACAATCTGAGGATTGATCTTTATGAACAAGAACGAGATGAGAAAGCCTATTAATAAATTTCTCTTGCATTTAGCTAAAACAGCAATCTCAGTTAAAATAATCAGAACAGTCTAATCATGGTACTTGTTCAAATATCCCTAGCCATGTTGCAGAAAGTTTATATGCTCACTACCTTAATTGTTGGAGCAGCCCCACCAGTCCATAAGAACTATTTTATAAAGTAGTTATTATTCAGTGCTTAAAAGTAATCTGATATTTAGAAGTCAAAAAGGTCTGTCCCAGAAGCAAATCAGATTTTGTAATACTCTTAGGATAAAGACCCCATCCCTAACCTTCAGAGCTTTGCATGCCCTGGCTTCATCTCACATGTTCCATGAATGTGCCACGTGCCCTTCCACCACAGGGCCTTGCATATGGCGTTTCCTATCCTTGAATAGCTCTTCCCTTTCTCCTCCATCCAGTTAACTTCTTCTCATATCGCAGCTCAGTCCTCCCACCAGTGCTGCTTTCCCTGACATCCATGACCAAGACAAATCACCCTATTTTACCTTCACTCAGTTTTAATATTTTAGTGAATATTTTTGTCTGATTTACTTGGTTAATGCCTATCTCCCTTATTAAACTGTAATCTCCAGTGAATTGAGCTCATATCTGTATCCCCAAGGACCTACCTCCATGCCTTGCACAGGGAATATTTGCTGAGTGACAGAAGCTCAGTCTTAAACTTCCACCTTTTAATCATACTTGGTCAAATGCTGCCTAACGGTGTCAAGTCAGATGAATGCCACACTGTCTGTGATGGGCAGACACAAATGTTTGCATACATTATGTAAAGGTTGGTATTTTGGAAGACAGAGTTGGCAGCAGTGGAATTTTTCACAAGAATAAACTCTCATGTTGGTCAGGCATGGCTATGAATGCAGGTCACAGTTCCAAATGCAGTGCCAGAGGGTGAAATAACTGTCTAAGAATGCAGCATTTATATTATAAATATATGCTACTGATATTCTAAACACCACACATGATTAGATAATCACATAACTATCTGAGGACAAAGGATCAAGACTCTAAATATTTATATTGCTAGTGAAATAATAAACATGTTTGGCTTTGGTTGAACTATTTGATGTAGAATATTCTTTAGTGGAATGGGTTTTTACATCAAGTTTAATTTCATAAGCCATTTTTTGAAATAGTTTATTTTTATTCTCTGAGTCGTAAAGGCTAGAGATGCATTCTTGTATACTTTTGTATACATTTGTAGTGTCCACTAGCTCTAAGACAAAAAGATAACCTTCTCCTTATTAATGACACATACCATTAATATTATTTAGTAGGTTATTATAGGTCACTCATGACTAGAAATATGAAATACTTCCCTCAGTCCTAGAGCCATATCTCTTTTTCATGGGAGGAGAATCTTGCACTTTTAAAACCTAGGGACTCATTTCAGGCAATAAACTTGTAGCAGGTTAACTTTGCCACAGCAACTGAATTGCTAAACATCCTGGGGTGTGTTTTATGTGTTCAAGTAGTATAGCATAGACTGGATCGAACTATCTCCCTTAATTCAAAGCAAGTGAAATAGTATTTGATTGGTGTTACTTCTAGTATTTTCTGTCAGATCAACTATATATTTGGAATACATAGAAAGGTCCTTATTTCTCAGAGAACAAAATTATGTAACCTGAATTACATGCTTCTTTAAAAACAGGTAAATTCAAAAGACATATGATAAAATAAGTTATTGGCTAGACAAATATTTGTGGGATATAGGAGCACAATATAGCTAAAGTTGTTTTAAAAAATTTACAACACAGGGACCCAAATGTACATTTGCTACAGTGACTTCATCAGTTATTACCTAAGAATTAGATTAATTGTGGGGAAAATGTTTGGTATGTCCTTGTCATATAGAATAGAGAAGAAGAAAAAAAGACATGATTTTTCAAAAGTTTCAGGCAAAGTTTAATATTATTCCTTCATTTCATTACCTAGATGCTTCTATCTATAACATTATTTCAGGACTACAATTCTTTTTTGGAGGGAAACACTGATCACTACATGTCTTTTATAATAACATATGTAAACAAACCATACATGCATGTGGACATGTAGAGGGTCCTCAAACTAGAAATGATTTTTTCTGAATGAAAAAACAGCAATTTTCCTGCAATCTAATACTTACCTTTCTCTGCTTTCTCAATTACACGTGCAACTGTCTGACCATCTCATCCACAAGCCACCTGGTCATCTATAGACAGGATCAGTAGTAACAGAGTGCAAAACTGGAGCTCAGACATTGCATGCATTGACTTCTGTATTTCTAGCTTTTAGACTTAAGGTTTAGACAGGATATTGAATAGCCCTTCACTTTTCAGTATTTGTGTGAATATCATACAAATATGATACACATATATCCACATGCTGAGTAAGTATACACTCAGCATCTAAATTATGAATCAGATTCTACAACTCTGAAAAACTTTCTTAGAAACTTCAGGCAATAGGTTTTGGCATATAAGATGGAGAAATTCCAGTTCTGTGACATTACAGGGTATATGTGGAATTTTTAAAATTATTCCTTAGCTTCTAAAAAAACCTTTACTTTTGGAATGTTAATGATTGGAAAGATCAATATGGTCATTTATTGTAACATCTAACATTATTCTACTTATTACAAAACTTTATTTTCTACTCTCTGTTCCTGTTACAGAATCATGCTGCTTGCTGTGGCAATATTATCTCTCTATTCAGTTCACCTTTTATTAAAGACAGCCAAGGAAGGAGGTATGTTACCCCTTAAGTTCAAGATGTTCTAATTGGATTCTCATAAGAAAGTATTCAGACTTTAGCGCCATAACCATATGATGAATTTAGTCAGTTTCACATCTCGTTTTCTTCTGACCCCAGAGAAGACGTGGCTTCTCAATTTTTTTAGCTATTTGGGCAAGTAAGAGACAGGAGTGAAAGTCAATTGGGTCAGGTTCAAGCCAAACAGAAAAAAGAGAGATTTCAGGTAGATGATAGAAATAACAGTTTTGAGGCTAAAATAGAATGAAGCCATTGCATCTTGTTTGGAGAGCATTTTAATATATTTCATTTTGTTTTTTTAGGGGGTGCATCTTTTGGGTTTATAATGTATATATGGTGTTTATTTCCATGTTTAAGACTCCAGTGTAGAATTATACTATAGAAATATTTTAGGCATTAAAACAATCCTTTAACAAGGTTATTTTATCTTGATTTTAGGCTCTTTAATTTATGAAAAACTGGGGGAAAAAGCTTTTGGATGGCCTGGAAAAATCGGAGCTTTTGCCTCTATTACAACGCAGAATATTGGAGGTGAGGGGATATAGCTTTCATAGACTACTTAACCTTCCAGGAGAACATTCAATAAATAAGAAAAGTCTTATGACAATGAATAAGTACTCAAAACAGAAAAATATCTGCTTTATAGTTGTGAAATTTAACACATTAGGTTTCTTAAATAGATTTCTCTCCCTCTTTAAGTTAAAAGAGAATATCTAAGGATAAAACATAAACATAAAACTCTACCAATTGAATTCTACAATTAAAACACCGAGTAAAACCTTTCTTGGTTTCTAATACTTTTAAGGCTTTAATTATTCCTTTCAATAATGAACTCACCAGTTCTTATTTCTGGTTTTGCCAATACAGTTGATGTTTCATATGTAGGATTGAATTTTTTTTCATAAAACTGATTATTAAGTACGAGGGGGAGCAGCTCTTTGGAGAGTGTTTCTAGAAATTATACTAGACATCAGAAGCATTATAAACCACAGACTTCTTGGTTCTACAGATTCTTATAATTCCTACTGATTTATAATTTCCAGGGTAGAGCTTAGAAATACGTATTTTTAACAGTGCTCCCAATGATATGTTTGTCCACCAGCTTCACAAAGGTCCTATGATTTAAAGATTCTATGTCTTCCTTATCTCTTGAAACTCTTTCGCCTTCCATCCTCATCACCACAGTTCAGGAGATCACCATTTCTAGCTCAGACAGTTGTAGTAGCCATCTAACTGATCTCCTTGCCTTGAGTTTTCTCTGCTACCACCTCTAAATCATCTGCCAGACAAACTTTTTCAAATTCAGTTCCCATGCATAAAATTCATCAGCACATCTCAATCATTTTCAAGATAAAATTTAAATTTCTTGGTCTGACACATGTAGCTCTTCATGATCTGTCCCCTGTCTACTTTTCTGACACTTTTCAAACCAACCCCCATAATTATATATTTATCTACCTATCTACCTACCTACCTATATTCTATGCATCCTGGGTCATACCATAACAAACTATATTCAGTTCCTCTAATGGTTACTCCCCCAGATAGCTCCCTCGTCTGTTTGCTTGTTATTTTTGTTCATTGTTTGCGCTTGTTGTCTGCTTGTTGTTTTTGCTCGTCGGCTCATTTTGTTGTTGTTGTTGTTTTCGCTCATTGTCTGCTCGTTGTCTGTTTGTTTTTTCTTTAGGAGTCACCAGGAACTGAACCTGGGACCTCCCATGTGGGAGGCCGGCACTCAATTGCTTGAGCCACATCTGCTCCCTACTTGTTTGTTTTTGCTCTCTGTCTGCTTGTTGTTTGCTCATTGTTTGTCATCTTTAGGAGGCACTGGGACCTCCCATGTGGGAGGAGAGAACTCACATCCACTCCCCACCCTTAATGGTTTTAATACTTAAAAAAAAAAAAATCCTCTGAGCCTTCTTTGCACATGTTCTTTCCTCCCCTCGAATGTCTTTGGTGACCCTCCTGCCCTCCCACTCCCTCTCTCTATCCTTACTGTGGCTGAGGTCCATCCCTTCTCTAGCCTGTTAGGTTCTACTTCCTCTGGCTCCCTTTGCCCTCTTTGCATGTATCTGATCTGGTAAGGTTTTTTTAAAAAGATATTTAAAAACACTTGAGGTATAGAATAGACTTTTGGAGTCTGATACACCAGAACCTGAGCCTGTTTCTGTTACACTTACTATTTGTGACCTTGGGAAAATCACTTTATTGAGTCTAATGTTTCCATTCATGAAAATGAGTGTGATGCTCCTCCTGGCAAGGGCATTGTGAGGATTAAACAGCATAACATGTGGCACATAATAACAGTTAAGTATCTGCTCACCTCCTTCCTCGTTGTCAACAGCCATGTCTCTGGAGCCCCTGTGATTATTTTTTAAGTGGACATTTATAATCATAAAACAAATATATGCTAATTGTGAAAAACTAAGCAGGACATAAATATATAGATTACAAAAAAGTAAGTCACCCTAAGAAATAATTACTCCAGGTTTTCCCTTATGCCTACCTTAACAAATATATTGTTATTGTCAAAATTGGAAAATCTTATAATGCTGTTTTGCAGCTTGCTTTTTAAATGTAACAATTATGACTTGAATGTATTTGCATGTCATTCTTCTTCATGGTTTAGAGTTTTCCATTGTATACATGTACCATAATTGGCTTATCGAATCCCTTATTGATGAGCAGTTGGATTGTTTCTAATTTTTCACTATTATAAACAAAGCTTCAGTGAATCAATCTGCACAGCTATCTTCTTTCAAGGAAGTAACTCCTTTTGTTAAATAAACTCACTGGGATTTTCTAGGATTTCTGGAATGGAGTAATTCTTTTAATAACCTTTATCCAACTATACCTGCTCCTCATAATAGATTATTGATAACCATATAAATAAAATCTGGCTATATCTTTGTGATTTGTGTTTATTTTCATATTTTTATTATATATTAATACTAAAATCCTGGGTAGAATTTGGCAATAACAACAGGATTGCCTCCTTTATTTTACTGGCATAGGGCCACAAGCATATACATCCTTTCCCAACCCCCTACCAAAAAGACTGTTTTACATCTGGTTCAAATTTTCACTCTTATCAAGATGTAAATTATCAAATAATTCTTGGGATCAACTGACAGGTTATCTAGTTTACTTGTTTTGGCAACTGAAATAACTGGTCATGAGCATATTTAGCTCTGAACCCACCACCTGTAGTGCACAATGCTGCCATTATTATGTATAAATAATGGGATAAACGACACATCAAATATTGTAAAAAATCATTTTACTTTGATAATAGAGAAACAGTTCTGGCCCAGAAATCAGAAAACTTATATTTTAGATGTGATCTGTCATTTTCAAGCTCTGTGATCTGGAACATGTCATTTAACTTCTCGAAAATCTATATCGACAGCTGGGGAATGAGGATAATAACATATATCTCCTTGTTTCACAGGGCTTTTCAGATGATCAAATAAAATAATGTGATAAATTAAACAATGTGTGGAATTATTATCTCCATTATTACTTTTGTTTGAAGTTAAGGAAATATTCTTAAACCATTAAAAATTCAACATGCAACTTATATTCTGTTTTAAATGTCTCTTAGCAAAAATTCACCATAAGGATGCAGCACACACTGAAATAACCTATGTAAAACTTGTTGGTTTTATTTTTAATTCTTTTGACCAGTGTAAACTAACAAATTTGTACCATACTTCACTTAATCAATGAACGTGGGGATAAGGTGCTGCATAAATTCCTACAACTGTAGGCAAAATTGTGTGTTATACAAATGTATAAATAAAGATTTTTCTGTGGAGAGGGTTTATAGAATTCATCAGATTTTTTTAAAAGTATATGATCATACCTATATCACTTATCTAGAGACTCAAGATTTTTAGCACTTTGGATCATTTCTTATTTGGCCACAGGGAGACTAAGATATAGAGGGAAAAAAAATTCAGAACCTCCTTGGAGAGAAGCTATCATCTCCTGTATTCTTTAATCAATCCAGGATGATGCCAGTTTGGACAATAAGCTCTCTGAGACTTGTATGCCCCTCAAGGGGAGTCACAGAAGACTGGACTGATGCCCAACTGGGGAAAGCCAGGGTAATGTGCAGTCTGCTCAACTCTACTCGACAATTCTGCCCTCTCTTTTCCTGCCCATGCCATTTGTTGCCAGACCCTTGCCCAAGTTATAGACTCCCAAACAGGCACACTCAGTAGGGCCATGATGATTTATCGCTAATAAGGATAAAACTTTGAAAAATGTAGCTTCCTTGAATCACAAAGAATCAGCATTGATTGTTAATAAAACTCCACCGGCAAGAGCCCAAGGACCTACTGTCTATCTTTGAAAAGAACTTGGAAGCAATGCAAAATGCAAGATGGCTTTTCTTTCCATTTGGGGGATTAGATGCTCGTCATACGGAGAAGAAAGGATTTCCCGAATGTCATGACTTTTTGTAACTTTGATGTGTCTTGAGTGCTGTACGTACCACTGAGCTATCATATTTTCCTTTTTAGCGATGTCAAGCTACCTCTTTATTATTAAATATGAACTACCTGAAGTAATCAGAACATTCATGGGACTTGAAGAAAATACTGGGTATGTCCTCTGTTCTCTCAATAACATCAACTGACTCATTTTACTTCAGCTTTTCTGATCCTAACATCCTTGTTTCTCGTTATCTTCTAGAGAATGGTACCTCAATGGCAACTACCTCGTTATATTTGTGTCTGTTGGAATTATCCTCCCACTTTCTCTTCTTAAAAATTTAGGTAAAGCTATTTTTTAACTGAAAATATTTTTATTTGCATTTCATATTCTGATAGATAAGCTGATTGTAGATGCCATATTCACCTGCCAGATTTTTTTCTGCTAACTCCTAGGTTACCTTGGTTATACCAGTGGATTTTCTCTTACCTGCATGGTGTTTTTTGTCAGCATGGTAAGTGATTTATTGTCATGATCTTTGTAGTTTGGTGCAGTATGAAATGCTTTTAGTGCCAGAATGAGTGTCCTCATTTTTGCTCAAGCACTTCAATAGCATGAAATAGTTCTTGCATCACAAGCAATTTACTTGTATTCTAATTTGGAATGAGAAAAGAGTGGTCACTGAGTTTAAAAATAGTTGAGCTCGAATGTCAAGGCAGCTGCTAATGGTATGTATGCCCCAGGTACACTGGCTGTGTATTAGGACAAAAAGAATGCATCAGGCAGAGCCGTGGCAATAAACCAGTGAAGAGTCCCACAAGAGAAACCAGTTGGCTATAAAATTAGCCATAGCCACGTGAATCAGCCATTTTCTCTCACACATTCTACCCATGAAGAGAGGGCAACCAAAGTGGAATTTAAGAAAAATCCCCAACCCCCCCAAATTGGACTTGTTACAATATCATGGATGCCAAAATTAAAACAACATTTCCTCAAAGAGACAAAGAAGGAGAGGGAAGTTTTTGATGACCCATATCATCATTAGTTTAAAAAAATTCAAGATATGATACATTGCAAGGAAATGGTCATCTTTCTCATGAAAGTGGCTTGGCATGGGTTCACATAAAATACTGTCCTACTGATTGTAAAGGGCATGGCTGCCAACCATAGCTCCAACCTTTCCTTTAGAGCAGAGGCTATTAGTCCAAAAAGGAATCCTCAGCAGAGTTTTCCCCACTCTGAATGAGCCACACATACGAATTTTTGTTTCATTGTTTTTCCTCAGCAGGCTGACTCTTTTTTTAATGACTGGGTTTAGGTGATTTACAAGAAATTCCAAATACCCTGCCCTCTGCCTCTTCTGGATCACAACGTTGGAAACCTGACATTTAACAACACACTTCCGATGCACGTAGTAGCGTTACCCAACAATTCTGAGAGTACTGGAGTGAACTTCATGATGGATTACACACCCCGGCATCCTGCAGGGCTGGATGAGAACCAGGCCAAGGGTCCTCTTCATGGCAGTGGGGTGGAGTATGAAGCCCATACTAATGACAAGTGTCAACCAAAATATTTTGTTTTCAACTCCCGGGTAAGTAAGGGCCCTAGACCTCTAACGAGCCTAGTACTGTGGCCTCCGAATGGTTATTTCCTAAGTGGAGATGGCCTGGGATTGTGTCGGGGTTGGAATGCTAAACATGCGGTGTTGTCTTTGTTTTTCAGACGGCCTATGCAATTCCTATCCTAGCATTTGCTTTTGTATGCCACCCTGAGGTCCTTCCCATCTACAGTGAACTTAAAGAGTAAGGCAGTCTTCATTTCAGCATTTTAATTTGCTTTCAATATGTACTCATCCGTTCAGAGGGGCTTGACGCAGAAACACGGTTTATAACTCTCTCTTCAGAGAAAGGCTGTGCTACCCGCCCCCCGGCCCGCTCCCCCCAGCAATGTGCTTTAAGCCTTAAGATGTGGCTCAGCCCACTCCGTGGGCTTCCTTCTCTCCTATTCTTCCACCCAAATTGTCCAGAGAAGGGGTTCAGAGAGGGTGGAGGAGGAGGGTTTTGGCAGGGGTGGGGAGCTTGTATTTGGATTTTGGCAGGAAGAAGTGATATAATCAGATCTGAAAGTGACCACAACCCATGAAAGACACGGAGACCTTGCACAAGCCATGGCTGTCATTGGTAGTCCATCCCCATGCCTTGTTTAGAAGTCATTTGCCATGAGAGATGTGCCAATATCTGCCTTCCTTGTCTGATTGTCAAGTGGAAACATTTGTTAGACAATCTTGCTTTTTCCACCTCATATTCTATGAGTTGTTCATCTACTTTTTCCTTTGAGGATAGTCCCTAGAGTTTGACCTCTACTTGGGAACAAAGTAGGTCTGAGTCCATGCACAGCAGCTTCCCTCTTCACACATAGGGGAGGGCGTCGCATTGTAATTCCCAACTGCTTTAACCCAGATATCAATAACGCCAGTCTTCATTCTCACTAAATAGCAAGGACTATACCTATAAATTCTCATTTAGCTCATAAAATTGTTTTTGGAACACTTTCTAGTATTCACATGTTGCAGTTATGTTCAAGACCTGACACGTGACCTCAGGCAGCTGCGTGTCCTCTAGGATGGGTTTCCAGAAGCTGTCCAGTGATGATATCAGGCTTCCTGGAAGTCCTAACTCCCAGGAGTACTGTGCCGATTCTGTTAGGCTCTTTTCCTTATTAAACTCATTTCACCACGAAATGCAAAAGCTTTCTACGTTAGGAGTCAGTCTGGTCTTTATGTTAACTACTTTCTTAACTATTCAGTAGACACGCTTACTTATTGACACGAAATAAACTGCTCCTCTTTTAGGGAAATGGTTGTTTCTAAGACTGAAGTAGTATTTAAGAAAAATGGAAACAAATCCTCCGCAGCTCTCTGAGACAAATTTCAATCAGCTCTAAGTTTACACATTAGAGATGTGGTTTTAGAATGAGCAATAGAGACGTACATTCTTTCTCCATTGAATTTCATTTTAATTTGATAAAGTTATGTTTTTGTAACTTTTAAAACTCAAAGCTCGGTGTTCTTTCTCTTTTCAGCCGGTCCCGGAGAAAGATGCAAACAGTGTCCAATATCTCCATTACTGGGATGCTCATCATGTACCTGCTTGCTGCCCTCTTCGGCTACCTAACCTTCTACGGTAGGTCACTCTGTCAAGGTCATCCTCCTTGTGTAATTCCTGGTTAGCCTGATCATGACCCAAGTAGGTAGAATCCTTTTAATTAGCCTCTATAAGCAGCATGATCAACAGATGACATGTACTCAGTTAAAATGCT
Source organism: Cabassous unicinctus (assembly GCA_029593785.1). Classification (NCBI taxonomy): domain Eukaryota; kingdom Metazoa; phylum Chordata; class Mammalia; order Cingulata; family Chlamyphoridae; genus Cabassous; species Cabassous unicinctus. The sequence continues at coordinate 9,024 of JAQZBX010017926.1, read as the reverse complement.
ATTGTAGCCTTGTCACTTGACCTGGGGAAATTGAGCCTGAAACAGCCTGGCTTCTAACAATCTGTGAATCCACATATATTAGGTAAAAAATTTCCCTCAGATTATTTTCTTTTAGAGACAGATGGAACTTTTTTTTACTTGACTTCTTAGTCCATCTTAGGTGAGAAGTCTTGAGAATGGATACACTTCCATGTTGTAAAGCTCTTTTGGTGGAATAACTATCAAGCAAATGGCAGAAAAAGTATAAAGTACTTGAGTTTGAACTTTCTTCTTATTTGCCAGACTAGTCAAATCTGGGGACTTGGAGCATTAGGCCAATTTCCTTACTATTCTGTTCTCTGCCTGGGCAAGTGAATGGTTTCCTAAGGAAAGAGAGGGGCATGAGAGAATTCCTTTAAATCTGGGAACTTATTACCAAAAAGAAACACAAAAGAAGGAGGAACTATGTGACTATGACCACATTAGATTATGCCCCAAACATTTCCTTTATGGCATCTTTTTTTAAAAGATATATTTATTTATTTATTCACCCCCTCCCCTGCCCCCCCCCCGATGTTTTGCGCTTGCTGCCAGCTTTCTGTGTGTTCTTCTGTGTCTGCTTGTCTTCTTTTTAGGCAGCACTGGGAACCGATCCTGGCACCTTCCAGAGTGGAGAAAGGTGCTCAATCTCTTGTGCCATCTCAGCTCCTTGGTCTGCTGCATTTCTTATTGTCTCTCTTCTGTGTCTGTTTTTGTTGCGTCTTCTTGCTGTGCCAGCTCTCCGTGCGGGCCAGCACTCCGCCTGGACAAGCTTTCCGCTCAGGCCAAGCTTGCCGCATGGGCCAGCTTGCCTTTCACCAAGAGGCCCCAGGATTTGAACCCTGGACTCCCCATATGGTAGACGGGAGCCCAATCACTTGAGCCACATCTGCTTCCCTTATGGCATCTTAAAAGTATATAAAAGAAGTAGAATAATTATTTCCTCCTATGAAGTATGGCCCTATAGCCAAATTTCAGGGAAAAAGTCATTGACCTGCTAGCTTATGTTCACACTAACTAATATATCAGCATAAATATGTGTATAAACTGCTCTAACTTCTTGGATTTTATTTTCTGACTGACTTGGGAAATTAGATTGCATGCTAAATTGAAGAGAAATATATGGGGGGGCGGGGAGAACACTGTTTGCTTAGGTCTTATTTTACTTTGACTGTGAACCAAGCACTCACCTTAGATTGTGTGTGCATTAACTCCTTGTGGGTCATGAGTTAATGAAAGGTATTTTCACCACTTTTTGTCTGATTTTGAGGAGAGTAGTGGGCAAATCAAACTACATCTGATTTCATAAGTATCTCCTTGTCATTTGTGTCTGGAATTCTAAATGACTGTTTTCAAGGAAAGTAGCATCTTACTCTTAGAGCTATGTTGAGAAATCCTGTAAAATCATATTAATTCAGCTTTTCTGGGTACTTATACTCACTCTGAGTTTCATAAAAAAACTAAAACCTTGAAAAGCCTAAAAGCACATGTTTCAGTGTTATGATGGAGTCATAACTGTTGAACTGGAAAAACCTTCAAAGGTCATTTACCCTAAGGCTTCAGTATTGGGTTCAGCACAGCAGTGTCAGGGATCACTGGGTGGGGGTTGGGAGGTGACAGACCAACTGGAGGGGCTGGGCCTTCCCTCCCTTGCAACCAGAGCACCCCAGTTTTTTGTCAGTTTTGTGATGCTTTTGTAGAACAGTGATGAGTTTATCATGCTGCAAATGAGCTAAAGAAATGCCCCCTTTTTTTTTTTAAAGATTTATTTATTTATTTATTTATCCCCCCCTTGCTGCTTGTGCTTGCTGTGTCCATTCACTGTGTGTCTTCTCTGTGTCTGCTTATCTCCCCCTTGCTGTGAGGTCTTGCTGCATCAGCCCACCGCGCTGCGCGGGCTGGCCTGCCCTCACAAGGAGGCCCCGGGAAACGGGAGCTCTATCGATTGAGCCACACCCGCTTCCCCTAAAGAAATGCCTTGACAATTTTATATTAGCTCCTGCAACTGTGTAAGCTTTGGGGACTCCCAAATCTGGACCTGCCCTTTTTATGTAAAGGCTTCATTTGAGTGATGCCCACATAGATAGGATAAGAACAGAGGTTTTAAATTCTCAGACCTGGGCCCTTTCTACTGCGTTGTGCCCCCTTAGTAAAATGTTGTCGCGATCAGCCACTGCAGACTTGATAACACCAAGTGGACTCTATTCTCTTCTTCTTTGTAGGAGAAGTTGAAGATGAATTACTTCATGCTTACATCAAAGTGTACACATTTGACACCCCTCTCCTCATGGTGCGCCTGGCAGTCCTTGTGGCAGTCACACTAACTGTGCCCATTGTCTTGTTCCCAGTAAGTACATAAAACTTGATGAAAGAACCCTGCTCAACCCCATGGATAACTACGCATGTTCTAGCTTGATGTGGATTTAACTATAATGTGTGTTTTCAATTGCTATGTCCAAGGTGCTATTATTTTTATGTAGCATTGTGGAGCCACTTAAAGTTGTCATTTAATATATAAGTATAAAAACTATCTGGGGATGTTAAGTATGTTTAAAGTAGGAAAAAGACATAAGAGTTATTTTTAAACTCAAATTCAAAAAGTAGATCTGAAGTTTCTATCCAATGGATTAATGCAAAAGAATAAGGGTTCATATAACTTCTGAAGCTTGAAAGCCAAAGCCACATCGGCTTTCAAATCATATTGCATTTTCACCACAGTTTTGAAGGCATTTCATTCAAGTTAAGTAAAATGCACACTAGAACCAAATTTCTCAAAAAATGGTTCGTGTTATCCACCAAATATCTCTTCTTACCCCCTACCTAAGGTTTTTGCCCTCTGCCAAACTCATACTAGCATTGCCCCTTCTTGGCATTTGCCATTGGAATCAGTTTGTTTTGGAATCACAGAGTAGGGCTGGCGGTGGAGATTTGAGCTGCACGAGCTAAAACCACCACCTATGGATAAGCATAGGTCTTCACCCTGCTGCCAACTCTTTTCCTTTATAAACATTGAATTTATTCATTTATTTTAGGGGGAAAAGTCAGTGACACAGTAGTCAGTACAGAATGTTCCATACAGAGCCCAGCAAGTGAGCACTACTTATAAAATGATATCATGGTTGCTTTAAATGAGGTTTGTGTGCTGAAATATTTTTGGAACATTCCTTTTTCATAAGTGCATGAAATCAGACCTTTATTACTATGGCAGCTAATATTTTACTTTTAAAGAATGTCTTCACTCTAATAAATTTGAAAGTATTGCAGATGACATACCCACAGCTTTAGGCTAAAATCAGCTCAGTCTTGAGTACAAGGCAGAAGACAACTATAACTGTACACAGAAGGTATTCTGTAAGGTCAAACTTCCAAGCAAATTGCTTCACTGCGAAAAGAATATCTGGAGCTCTTCTTTACGTGTGTAAAGATTTGATTGACTGCATTTTGGCATGAAGTAGGTACTCACATCATTGTTGAGTCAAAGCATTTTATAAAAGAAATACATTATGTGCTTCTGTATTGTTCTTCTCATAAGCTCCAAATAAAGTGCTTTTAAGCTGAGGTCTTCCAGAGACTGATGGACTGGTCACACAGCTAGTCGATGACATTTGAATTAATGCAGTGCTCAGAGCATATGATGCTGATGGCTGCAATCGTGATAATGGGAGGTAAAAATAAGCCTTTCATTTACTAGATGAACATTTTACCTTAGCAGTGAAAATCCAGATCTCCCCATAGAAATTCATCCCCTACATGATAAATAAGAAAGCCCTGGTGTCAATCTGACTATCAGGAAAAGCAATAGTCTGTGACACCTCCCATCAGAACCAAAATTGTCCATTAGAACCAACTTTCAAAAAAATCACTAAATGCTATCCGTCATTATGGATTTTCATTCAGCGTTAGCAGTTATGAAACATTTTGCACATAATTGCGTCTCCACCCTCACAAGGCTACGTTGAAAAGATCCGTGTCCACATCTGCTTCCCCACTTGGTTATAAGTCCCTGGAGTTTAGGGACCTGCACAGTAACTGACACACAGGATGAGCTCAACATTATTTACTAAGCAAAACAGTCTCCAAATGAGTCTTGTGTTTTCCTGAAATGCATAAACTGCTTTTCTGGATAAAGCGCAGGCTATTTCCTTGCTGATGCTTGCCATGAATTCCAGTTTGGGTGAGAATCTGGGCTAAATGAGCCAAATCTCCACAAATGGAGATGAACACACAGAGCTGGTGACTAAGTGTGTCCAACCTCCTTGTCCCAATCAAGTCCTACACAAAGCAAAATTCAGACACTTTTTTCCCGAAGTGATATAAGTTGTTATTGGTGTTTTTGTTTGTTTCTTTCTTACAGTTTAGACCCAAGATTTTTGGTGTGTCAAATCTGAGTCCCAGCATGTTTCTTCTAAAAGGTTTCTTTGAATTAAGAAACTCTTGAACAATAAAAAGTGTTTTTCTTTTGCCTTGATATCCCCCACATACAATTAGTAAAACAAGCAAACAAATAAAACCTAATCTGGACCAAAATATATCAGTTTTAGGTATTATTTGGGTCAAATACCTAAAATCATCTTTCAACAAATGATAACTGGGCTCTTTTTCTTTGGTGCCCAAGAAGAGACAACAAAGTTTTTGGTTATTATTAATATTATTATTATTTTTTTTTTTTTTTTTTACCGGGAAGTCCCCGGGGATTGAACCCAGGTCCCTTCATATGGGAGACGGATGCCCAACCATCTGAGCCACATCCATCCCCTGGTTATTATTATTTTTTCCTTCAATGTCTATATTTATTATCTTTCTTTTCTCCAGTTAGGTTAATTTTTTTTCCTTTCTTAGTAAAAGGCACATAATAATTGCTTGTAATGTTTGTTAAACCAAGGAATAAATGAAGTGAATTAAGACTATAGCTTTTTTACTAGCAGCCTCTTTGTAGGGTGGGTTGATATAAGGTGGGGGCATCCATATGGGACAACCCCTCCTCCCCAAGGACCGATGATGCCATTTCCAGTCTGTGCTTCCTGCTATACAGTAACATTCACACACCAACATGAAAAACAGCAAAATAAATAATTCTTTCAGGTTCATTATAAACACATAGACTCAAAAGCCACCTGCCACAAATTAAAAAAAGAGATGGCATCTAGGATCCCCTAGTTAATTCTATTTCATTTTATTATAGTAAAACCCTTCTTTTCTTTTGCCTTCAGTTCTGTTTTGACGTGTATGTCGATATAGGTATAGAAATATGGCAGAAATGCCACGAACTGGAAGAGAGCAGTGCTCTGTAGGTATTTTCAACACCCTTGCCCTAAAGGGATTGTAGGATTCTACAAAGTGAAACTGAGTCACTTCTAAGCAATGGGAGAGTTGATTAGAAAACACAAAAAGGAATTCAGAGCCAAGGCATCCACTTTCTATTCTGCCCCCACACTTCTGACCCTCACATTGGGTTCGCACATCAGAACAGAGCACCCCCTGGCAGACTCCTGCTCAGGACACCTTTTCTTGAAATAGATATATTCTCTAGAACTGCGTAGAACCTTTCCAGAAGCATTCTGGGTCTTAGGCTGAGGCTGTGGCTAGGGATTTCCCCACCCACAGGGCCTGACCCACATTTCCAGGTTCTTATCAGTTTGTGTCAGTAGAGGAAAGGGCACATAGCTATGTGGCAGAGCAGGCAACGTGGGTAAAGAGCCAGAGCTGCCACCCTGTCCTGATGCCAGTAAACACAAGTACTGAGGATCTTATGATCCCAGGTTCACCCCCTCAGGCAGCATTTTAACATGAAATGGCCAGCAAGTTTCCTTTTTCTTCTTTTCCACCACTCACCACCACCACCAGCCCACTCTCTCCCGGGCGTGCCCTCCTGTCCTCTCCGGGAATGCTTTGTAAATGGGGAATGCTTTGTAAATGCTATAAAACAATTCCGTTGGGGCTTTTGTTATTCCTTATTCACTGTGAGTAGCAAGCCTGCACCGTTTACTCCAACAATGGCTACCCATTATCACTGTAAACTTTCTGTACTCTTACATACTCTCACATCATTAAGCCAAAGCTTAGTCTTTCTGGAAGCCATGAGACCTTAGGAAATTGCACTTATATTGAGAGGCCCAGGAAGTATAGGATTGACTCTACTCAGCTTATTGAATTACATGCACAATTTTAATAAAGGCCTAAAAATCACATAGTTGTGATCTCTCCCAGGAAATGAGTCTTTTAAAGATGTAGAAACCCTGTTTAACAAGTTTAACACTTTCAGAAAAATAAGTCCTTAAGAACTATGTATGCATCATAGAAAGATTGTTTAAAATCTTCTAATTAGACCAGCTTGGGCAATATTAACTAAGTACGAATTGTGAGTCATAATGTAGCATTTATAGGTTGCTGGGGAGAACAAATTCAAACCATTTGCTTTCTCCTTCAGAGTGACTTTCATAATTTCAACTAATCCAATTTTTTAAATCCGCTACAAAGTCACCCAAACCATTTTCAGCCACTATCTGGTTTACCATTCTAGAAATGAAATTGCCCTTTAAATCTAAACAGATGGCTTTAATTTTTGGTGGAGTGGTATGAAAGGAATGTCACAATAGAAACTGCGAGTGATTCAGCTTGAACTTTTTGTCATTTGTACATGTGTTTCAAAGCATATTCTACACTTTCTTTCCTTATGAGTTCCCATCACCACCACTCAGAGACTTCAGAACTAAAGTTTAAAGTGAAAAGTAACCCAGAATTTTAAAAAATGTGACCTCCTAGATTAACTGAAGTACTCACTTCTTGAAAAGCCAGTAGCCTAATTCTAAGTCAAAGCGTTCTCTAAAAGATTCCAAAGAGAAGAGTATTTTCGACTTTGTTAAGCTGTTCAAATATAAACAGCACTGGCTGCTCTACCCACAGGGATCTCTGTCCAGTTACATCAGAGTAATTTGAGTGGCTGCTGCAAATGGAGCCAGTCTTGACCTTTTGCCTACTTATTTCAGCTGCTGAAATAGGGATGAAATCTGTTAAGTTTCCTGAAGAGAGGGAAAAGATTCTTGCTGCTCAATTTATTAGCATTTATTGAGCACTTACTATGTGCATGCCACTAAACTAGACACTGAAATATTAGGATTATTAGGTCATGCCTTTTGTGGAGTTATAATCTATTGGTGGGGGGAGGTAATGGGAGAAAGAGCACAAAGGAGTATAAAAAGTATATATTTTAAAAAATCAGGTGGCAAAAAGTATGTAAAACAAAATGCAAAATTAAGAAAAACCTAGGTCTGTAAAAACTACTTTTGCAATAATGTGTAAATCAATTTAATGCTTGCCTTTAATACTTAATCCTGTCGAGACATGATTAGAGATCAAGTGTCTTGCTATATTTCTGAACTATATATATTATCTATATATTTTATCTCATTCTGACTTAGATTATTTTTACCAAAACTATTCTGAAAACTGAGAAAGTGAGATCAAGATATATTACCAAAGAAAATTGACAGTCACTCTATCTTAAATATTAAAAAAAAAAAATCATCAAGATCTTCTTTGGGAGAAAAAGGAAAAAGAAAGAAAATGCTTTAGAAATGAGAATATTTGAAATCGTAATTAAGCCAAGAAACTAAGAAGTGGTCTTGTGTTTGAACTTTTTCATTACAGATTCGTACATCTGTGACCACACTATTATTTCCCAAAAGACCCTTTAGCTGGATAAGGCATTTCCTGATTGCGGCCGTACTCCTTGCGCTTAATAATGTTCTAGTCATCCTTGTGCCAACGATAAAATATATATTTGGATTCATAGGTAAGTTTTTGAAAGGCTTTTATTTAATCAATTCAAGCATATATTTCCTTAAATGGAGTGGACAATGCCTGGGGTAGTCAAGGATCCTTGGTCCATCTCAGGTTACGAGGATTCCAATTTGCCTCCCTAGGCTCCCATGCTGAGCTGGTCACCTTACCCTCCTCTCAAGTGACATTGGAAATTATTCACCGGATCAGAAAATGTTAGCACTGGAAGCTACCTTATGATCATCTAGTATGGCTGCCTTTTCTGACAGATGAGGACTGAGTCCCATGCAAGTGAAGCCATATGTCTTGTAGTAGGTCTAGGATTTGAACTTCGGTCTTAACTCTTTGCCATAAAGAAAAGAATCAGGAAGATAGACTTTACAGGAAGCTCTCTCAGGTCTATGAGAATCAGCTGAGCAGAAAAGGAATTTTTTAAAAGAGGAGGTTGATGATATAAATCACATTATTTCCCCTATGTGTGTAGCCTGTTAATATATTTGATTTTTCATTCTATTGATTGAGAGGGTACTCAAATTTTAAACACATTATGACAGTTTTAAAAACCAGGTGTAAGCAACTGGAACCTTAAGAGGTAGATAGAAAAGCTATGTGATAAGTTCCTCCTTATTATGTATTTTTATTATCAATCCCCTTTAAAGTTTTATTAAGTTCAACTTTTTCATTGCTATTTATTTATTTATTTTTATTGTAGGTAAAAATCAAATTTTTCACAATACATACAAATATTTGTAAAATGATATATAAATACATATGCATATATGTGCATTTGTTTACATAAATGTTATTTTATATATATATATATATGTATTTTTTAAAGGTGCTAAGATTACCTAAATATTACTCAGAAATTACAGGGATTCCCATGTTCCCCACCTCCCACACCTCCAGCAACATCCCACACCACCATCCTTCATCCATGTGACACAATATCCACAATGGATATACACATCCTGGGGCCTTGCCACCGAGCATGGACCACAGTTCACATCATAGACCACACTCTCTCCCACACAGTTCTGCATGGTATATGCTGATGGAAAATGGCCTACATCCGTCACCGCAACGCCACTCAGGACAACCCCCAAGTCCCAAAAGAGCCCCTGTATTTCAACTGCCCCTCCTCTCCCTGCCCCAAAAACGTCCGGTGGCCACCAGCTCCACCTCACTGTTACAATTTCTTCCATTGCTTGAATCACAATATGTCTA